>JAOEHY010028051.1:79110-95766 GCA_025447955.1 Psilopsiagon aurifrons | reverse complement strand
GCCAGCCCCCAGGGCGGTGGGGGGGCTCCGGCGGGAGCTGCTCTGGGGGAGCTGCGGGGAGAGAGCGCTTCTTAGGAGCTGAGACACATTCTTCAGAGCAAGTAAATCAATAAATAAAATAAGTAAATAAAAATCTGGAATTAACTCCTTTCCCTGCATTAATCTACCTCAGTTTTTAAGCCCTCCTTTAAGCCTACCACACAGTAAAGAGTGCCTTTTGGACAGGGAGCCGTGCAAGTCTGATGACCAATTCAGTGGAAACCACGATGGGCTCAGCTGTGTGAACGGAGATAAATGCCAGTCCTGTTGCCACAGCCTACCAGAAAACTGACATAACGGACTGAGGGCTTGTGGATCAGGATTATCAAAGAGTTGCAATCAACAGATCAACGTTGACTTTTGACTGCTTGAGCAGGTCCAGAGGAAGGCCATGAAGAAGATCAGAGCACTGGAGCACCTCTCCTCTGCCACAATAAGTTGCTGTTGTTTAGCAGACTTACAGTGATTTGCACAAGGCCCTCTGTGAGGACCTTTCTGGCCCTGTGAGCTTTCCCAATGAATCAGCATCAGATGATTTTTACATACTGCTTGCGCAGACACGATGCTCTTCACATCAGAGGCGAATGTATCATGTGGAGCAGATACTTTGGTTTTCAACTGCCCACATTCAATATAACCAAGTTTCAGGAAAGAGATAGTAAAGCCAGCTCAGCTCAAAGAAGAAACACTGACCTCACCTTTTACTGCTGTAGGACGCTAGGAGTATTACGTATAGGTCTTTCTTTCACCTGAAAATCCCAGCGAAGTGGATTCACGACAGTGCCTTGTATTCAGGGCTGTGAAAGCTCATTCAGAAGCAGAAACCATAGTCTGGCGTTTTGAAGGACAGTGTCCACTGGCTCAAGGAGAAGTGGGAGTGCTGGAAATATCCGGGTGACACTCAGCCCCTAGGAAATGACAGCTAGGGCTTTGTGAACCCCAGGGCAAAGGGGAAAGGGTTATGAGACCTCTTGAATGAGTGAGACATGGGGTAGGATGCCAGACTTAACGTGGACTGAATAGGAAATACAGTGAAGAACACCTTTCCTCCTTCCTGCTGGTCTCACTTTGCTTGGTCCTATCATTCCCTGACCTTTTTCATGAAGGAGCTGTCAACCTCCAGGAGAGTGTTTGCAGGGCAGAATACATGAAACACCAGCAGCACCCTGGCCCTACTCTGCACTGTATATGTGAGGCCAGAAGCATCCTAGGTCCTGTGTCCCTAACTCCACCAGCCCAGAGAAGCCCCTAACCTGAAGAAGGGAGGGAGAAAGCTTGTCTCAGGGACTGTCACCAGAATAACCTCACACACTGTGTTCTCTGGGGTGGTGGTCACTGTGGTACAGATCATCTGTAAATAGGGGAAAGTAGTCTGGGTGACCTCAGTTTTGTGGTAGGAGGAAAAGGAAATTAAAGCTTTACTTGGACCCCAAGAACTCTGATCTGAGACACAAGCAATGACAGCGGCCTTTACCATGCCTGCTACAGACTCTGCAGCCTCATGAATTTTTAAGGGCTGAAGTGTAGTGAACCCTATGACGGCCTGTTACAGAATGATCTACACAAACAAACACTTATATAAACCCTTTTAAGAGACAATTTTAACATCATTTTTAACAGAGAACACAGCACTTCTTTTAAATTCTTTTTAATCTCAAGCATTTAGAATTTTAATTTCTCCCCATTTCACAGTAAAAACAACTAGGAAAGTCTGACAGATATGTATTAGTAGGTTATTAGTAGGTTATTGGTAGGTTAGGTGCTTAGAAACACTTTTAAAAATCTCTATGTACATGCGTAACCAAAATAATCATAGAAACCAGAACAGTAACAACATACCCCTGGTAGTCTTGCACCACTATCATCTCAAGAGTGAGAGTGGTAATACCATTTTTGTGCAAGGCTGAGTGGTCACCCTTAACTAAGCCCATACTCAAAATACAGATCCACATTTCTTAGTACTCATTGTTCAAACTCTTCTGTACCTGTGGCCTATGGCTCAAAATCTTCTCTGAATGTAATTTGCAATGAATAATCCCATATTAAATTAACAGATCTTAATTCCAACTAATCTTTAGAGATTTAAATATCTTACTAGCAGGTTAGCATTCTGCGTACACAGAACACGGCCTTCCTATGCCATGCACCACCCTGTACTGCTCCTCTAGTAGTTCCTCTCCCCCTTATCACTTGATCTTTAGCTTTTGTTACTAAATTTATCTTTAATATTTCTGAAGCTGTCTCTCTCATTCCCTTGCCCAGCACCTCCCAGGCATTATCCAAGGAGGAAGCCAGCAGTATAATTGTCATTTCTGAAGATATTTTCTGCCGGTTGTTTACTTCATCTGTGTATGCTTACTCACTTTCATCAGCCAAAGCAGAACGAGGCAAGCCAGAAGCACTCAGGGATAGTGCTGAAGTTGAACATGGCCAGATAGAGGGATACCAATAGCTATATGAGCAGCGAGGATGTTCTGGTAAGACAGTTTAAAGATAAACACCATCTATGCCAAGCAAGGCAGTAATGAGATGTCCTTTACTGGGCATACTAAATTTTAATCTGTGACAAAAAGATTCGTTCTTTTATTCTATTTGTCTATTTGCCAGAGTTCTGACTAACGTATCCTTGATTCAATGTGAATTCTGGGTTTATATAATTTCTAGTGGTAAAAATATGAAGCTTAGCTTTCAGGATGTTGTGAATCCTGATTTATGATCCTGATGACTATGCCAGTTTCTTGCAGAATGAGTGGTTTAGATCACTTAAAGAATCACTGTTAAAGGTATCAGCAAAAGTGGTTTTAATATGAATTTGTAAAAGTGAGACTTAACAGAGTCAAATTAGAATCAATTTAGAATTATTTACACAGAGACCAGAGAAACAAAAGTGTAAGGGAGACCCTTCTTTGAGTTGTGAGGTTCAGAACAGACCTCCCCGTTCAGCTCATGGAGCTTAGTTGCAGCTAGGTCTAATCTTAGTCTCAGCCTTGGACAACAGTTTATGTCTAAAGGAATTGGCTGTATGGATTTAATCAGCCTTAATTTAGCATGCTGTCAGCAGTTTACTGAGGACCTGTTGCGAGTAAGGGGTAGAGACCTCTGCCTTGGGTAGGAAAGATCTTCCAGTCTCAGGTAAGCAATCTGCAATCTTGAGCTCAAGGAGAGATAACTACCATACAGCCAAGCTGCCTAGCACAGGGAGAGCTCCAAGGAGGCTGCCATGCCATGGAATAAAGTGGTTGGCTAGTAGTCAAATTGCATACAATGGGAAAAGTATGCATGAGACTCTTTGTAGCCACAGCTTTCTTTTTTCCTTGATAAATGAGTCTTGGAAAAACTACCCACTATTCTTGTGTTAATTGCAGGATCAGTGTTTCAAGCTTGTACACATCACAATGATGCTTGCTGGGTCACTGCCCCATTGTGGGTTTCTTGGAGTTGGAAGAGTTCTTGGCCCAGCTATGGCTCAGGCCTTTACCTCCATTGGAGCCTGCACCAAACTACTGCTGGCTTGTTTAAGTCCATCCATTACACAGCATCAAGTCATGTATTATCAGACGATGTCTCTGCTCTAGAAAAGCTTTCAAATGCCTATCAGCACTTTCAACAAGAACTGGTAAAGCCAGTTCAACTGGTGATGATGTGTTCTTCCAAATGAGGTCATAGCATTTTGTAGATGTTCTTACCAAACAAGCTAGAGAAAATTCCCCAAGTGGGCATTTGTCAAGCAACACATCACCTCCTATTTTATTATAACACTGTTCTGCATAAAAGCTCACCCTATGTATTGAAAAACATAGCATGATACCAGGAGTATTGGTCCTCTCAGATGTTTCTTTTCAGATATGGTAGAAAAGATGGCTTAATTATACAGAAAATAGGCTGCAGTTTCTTAGGTGCTAAGGGAGAAGGCAAAATAAAATTACCATCTCACGGAACACAGAGCAAGTTCTACAGCGTGGCTTTTTAGTTTTATTCAGTTCCACACAAAGCAGCACCATCTTTACTGTCTTGAACTTCCATACTCCAAGTAGTAGTCTCATTCTTCTGCTTACTGTGGGCACCCTGTATTTGTAGGTAGGTGAGCTTAAAGCAAATCCAAGGGAAAAGGTCCTAAATAACCTATGATTTAGGAAGCATTTCAAAGAATTGTCTCCAGTGGAGACAATAATGCAGTATTATAATTTGTCCAAATGAAGAAGTGAGTAATGGAATGAAAATTACAAGTTGAACATACAAATGTTAAATGCAATGGGAAAAATTTGCAGTTTTGAAATATGCTTGAGTGATTGTCACAGACACTGAAGTATGAGGAATAAATGCAGACTAACTGCAACACAAACGGCAGGAGCCAGTTTCCTCACAAAACCCAAACTGGCTTCAGGTCTGGAAATACCACAAAAGCATTACTTATCTCAGTGCTTGCCTTTTTTCTAACAACCATTAAGTCAATTCAAAAGTACCATCCAGTCAAGGCTGTATATAAACCAGCAGTTTTGATGTATATCAGACCTCACTGCCAACTGCATACCGCAGCAAACACTCTCCCACAAAATAGAGATGCTGAAACCTGCAGGAAAAATTAACACACCACTCACAAGCAAGGCTCCCCTTAGCCCTGGGCCAGATCACAGACTAAACACTGCCATCACTGCATTCTCTTTACATGCACAGCCAGCAAACACAAGCCAGGTTAATAAAGGCTTTGCTGGTTCACTCATTTTGGCTGGGGGAAGAGGGTTGTTAACAGCAGCACATCAGTCTGACTGAACTTTGAACAGTCACCTTACATGACCGGGCTGCCTGCCCACCCATCACTTATGGTCACATTTGACAGCACTTTAGAGGTCTCAAAAATGGACTTTTTGCACATTCCTTAGAAATCAAGACCCAGGTAGATTGTGTCATATTCGTGCCTATCCTGTGCAAAATCAATGATAAGTAGAGTCCTTTGTCAATTGCAGAGCAGCAGGCCAATTGACAGATGCAGCGCTCTAACATGTACACCACTTCTTTGCCTGGACACATCTCATGGCATACTGGATGTGTTGAGGGACCACAGAGCATTCACACAATGCAACAGCTGGAAGAAGCTGACAGGGAGGAATTATTGTGACAGGCAGGTGAGGACAAATCCATATCAAACATCATATATCCTTAGTTGTATCACTCAAGGAAGCTACTTACCTCTCATGAGGGAGCCCATAAAAGAGATTAAATAAATAGGCATTCACAAACATCCTTTTGCACTCAGTGCATGCTATGCACTCATAGCTGTTGAGTGCACTGTAAAACCTGGAACACTACACAGCATTTAAGTCAGAGTTAAGCCTGTTACTTTAACAAGGGAAAAAACAAAATGATGGAAGCTCTCAATTCTCTTCAAGTTGTCAATTGCTATCAACTTTCACAAAGACAGTATGAGAGGAGACAGCATCGGATACTTGCCTTTCTCAGCTGAGGAACATTAAGAAACTGGGCAGAAGTTCCATTAAGCATAAAAAAAAAAAAAAAAAAAAAAAGATTTTACAGGAAAATGGATATAGGCAAACCCCAAGACTCCCATGAAGGACCCCAAAGCAAATTAAACATGATTTGGGAAAACAAAATCATTCATCCCTTGTGGACAGAGAAGTTAGGACTAAACTAGTGTCATGTTGTATTACTTCAGGAACCTCTTCTGTCCCCGATTTCACCCCACAAGTACGTGAAGCGCGGTATGCCACAGGCTTTTTGAATCCATAGGTGCATGGGAAAATGAAATGTTTCCATATTCTTTTCAAGTGGTAAGAAAAGGTGAGCTATGGGATGGCTAAACAGCAGTTCTGTCCTGTGGAACTAGAAATGTTATTTCAAATAAATTACAACAGAAAGTTGCCCTCCAACAACAGAACCCTGTATTCCACCTCCTCCCCTTCCCCCCAAACCTGAGTAAAATAAATTTATTGCTTCCTAGAGAAGCACAGCTTTAATGGCTGGATTCAAATAACAGTGTAGAATCACCCTTTACCTGAACAGAATATATTTGCTTTGAAATAATGAGTGATAATGACTGCCTACAGCTATTTAAGATACATTAAAAATCAAGGGAATTTCATACCAGGTATTTCCAAAGAAGGTGAGACTTCATGCCTTCAGAACAAGGTACTCACAGGACACTGACTAAATCCTAATTTGCAATATAATTTAAAAGTAGTATTTTTATTTCTTTTGTTTTTAATCACAAGAGAGTGCAAGTGTTGCTGTTTCAAAGGAGTGGCAGACGAGCTGTCTTCCATGAGAATTCATTTATCTGTTTGGAAGTGGGTCACAGCACTAGCTGATCAGAACAGTCAGTGGTATTTACCTCTGCCCACTGAAGCAGCAAACCATTCCATAGAAGGTTCAGATTCTTTACATGGGAATAAGAGAATCTGAGAAGGACACTCCTTGTGAAGCTACAGGATGAAACACCACACCCCAATGGAAAAGAGTAAAGGCAACTGGTACACTTGTGTTTTAGAATGCAAATACGCACATATACCTCCAAATATATATTGTGTCACAAGCCTGAACTGCAAGAGATGTCGGTGATTTTCAGATCTTTGCCGAATGGTTAAGTGACTTCATTAATTTTTCATACATTCCTGCTGGCTGCATGAGAACAAGAGAACAATTCTTGGAGAACATTCAGCCTAATGCTGTTGTATGGGACAGCTCAGAGGAAACCAGCAGAGAAGAATTCTCAAAACTCTTCCATAAAGTAAACCAGTGAGAAATAGCAGTAAAATGTTTAATGCCTGTAATTTATTGTATACATACTCTGCAAAACTTATATGCATTTGGTGTGTGCAAAAGTGTACACTTTGACAGCACCAGAAAACAGTTAAGCCATGTACGAGTTTTTAACCTGATTTGTCACATTGTGTAGAAAGACATTGTGCACAAATGATATCCCCAAAGGAAAAAAAATATCATTGGCTAAAACTAGAAGCACCCTTATTTACACTCTAACACTTTAATATTGCATCACACCCACTCACCAAAATAAATAGTACATTCATCACAATTTAAACACCAGTCTCTTCATATATTTATTTTCTTTCTGACATGTTTTGGTCTCCAGAAATATGCTCTATCTAGAAATATGCATCAGTTACTAGATTATGTTACAAAATGCAAAAATAATAGAAAATTTGTTTTCCTGGACAATACTTTGGGCTTTACACAAAAATAAATCCAGATTTCCATAGAGATCTCATATACTTCTTGAAAGATTTTTATTTTAAAGCACAGCACAGAGTTGCACACTAAGGCTTCCTGTGATATGCAAAACCCTGGCCTCCAAAAGACGTCGCTGTAAAGTGAAATACAGCTCAAGTGTAAATACAAGACATATTCAAAAAGTAGTCATCAGTAGAAAGTGCCCTTCATTTGACTTAGCATTAGCAGTAAAGAAGTAGCTACTGTAATTGTGCAATCAAATCCAGACCTGGAAGGGTTTTATGAAAAGTATGTAATTTCATACTATCAAGTTTAAGGATATGGAATCTGAGATAGCAGAAACCAACCAACCTTTTTATACTCCTACATTCATTATTTTTTTGACACAATTTAGTGAAAAAGGCACATTGTCAAACAGTGAATTAAGAATCTAAAAACCAAACCAGAATCTCATTAAAGACAATTAAATCATCAGTTTAACATCAGATCCTCATAAACCAATATAAGCATTCTTCCAGTTTTTCTTAACCTCAAATTCAGATGCACTTTGGAGAAGTACTGAAGTACTCTCATTAGATTAATACTATTAATCTGGCAAACAGTAAACATGTTTTTAGATACAAGGTCAGGAATTAAAAACCAAAACCTTAGTTTAGCAAACACATTAAACTCCACACATTTGTACAAAATTTGAAACCCATTAGCATCCCATGCCAATTAAGAGAAAGTACTTCTTGACTGTAAATTATAAATGTGTCCTCGAATAATTTTTCACATGAAATCAACAAAATTTAAGCAATGATCATTGTGTGAAAAAACAGTTGTAACAGTGTCTTAGGGAGGCTAGCAGAGTACATTCCAGTCACCATCTAAAAGACAAATAACAGTGCTTTACAAATTCAGAAATTTAACAGATCTTGCATGGTTAAAAAAAAAAAAAAAAAAAATCAGGAAGGTGAAATAACTGGGGTTTATTTAACCGATATTTATCAGAAATGCAGATTCAATTTCCAGTTGAACAAATTCTGAATGTATTTCTTTTGCTTCATAAGAGACTATTTCCCCAGCCAGGCAGGAAGTTGCTCACAGCTACCTAGCTGTCAGGGTTGGCAGACCTAGAGCCTTTCTCCAGCTAAAAAGAATTAAAAAGTAAAAACCCAGTAACTTGATCATGGTCCCGGTGTTCATGGTCTTGAATGGAACTACAACAGAAAATTTCAGATAGTCCCAAGGTAGCAGGATGAGTACAACACACTTCAAGACAAGCAGAGAGGTTATGCTACCTTGCATGGTCTCAAGTGCATACACTTATAAATGGTTTTTGTTAGTTAATACAGAAAGTTAAAAATACATAGAGAGCAAGGATGATGGTGGCTTCATCTGGGCTCCCTGTCAGATAACACTGAATTAGTTTATAGAATCCATGCCAACAGCTTACTCATGTCAGTGTTTTACTGAGGCAGTGAAATGCTACACCATTGAGAGAAAACATCTTAAAAAGGCAAATCTGTTTTTTCTTACATTAAGAGTCAGATGTTTAAACTTCAGCAGCTTCTAAGATTGTTCCTTACAGGTTGCTATCTGAACTGCTTCCTAAAAGCAGCATTTTTAATAGCCCTAATAGGAAAGGTTCCATTGTTGTTTTTCTATGGGATAATTTTTCATTTGTATTCCTTTACTTCCTCCCTTTTTGTACTTTTCCAAGTACATCTAGCATTAAAACATAACAGCCTCAGCAGCTGAAGCCAGAGGTACTATCAAATGGAGTCCTGGAGAGGCAAAGCTGAATAGTGGTACTAGTGAACTTTGAAGGGCAACCTGGGGAAATCAAAAATAGGTGCAACATCAGATTTGAGCTTCAGACTTGCAGTACAACTCCTGTAGACTTACATAAGCCCTGTGCTGACTGTAAACAAATTCAGTTACTGAAACAGTCTTTAAGTGCATAGTCAGAAATAATGTGCAAATATGGGCATTAAGGTAAGTAACTGAACTAGATTTCCTGCTATACATAACATTTAGCTTTTTGGTTTCATGAAATTCATCGTAAATATTGACCAGTCAACAAGAAGTTGTTAATATTGAAAAGCTGCAAATACTTTCTAGCAAAACTTCTGATGTGCTTTCTAAATAGTAAACCTAATTAGATAAATGACTGCTTCACATTGTAAATCATTTAACACATCGGATGTTTAATGCAAGAAAAAAAAAACGTGCACCAAACACAGTCTGTAGAGCAGCAGAAGCTATTAAGCAAATGTGAAGATTTACAGGGCAGGAAAAGAACTTTCAAGCGTATGCTTGAGCCCAAAAGCACATGTTACATACAAGCATTAGGAATTCCTGTTTTCAGAGTGTGTATTTATCATCCTGAATTAGACTGGTATTGGAATTCCAGACACAGCAAAACCGAAGTAATCTTTTTGGCCATGTCTGTAACAGCACAGTTTGCAAATGGTATGCATGTTTCTGTTTAGAAATAATGAGATTCAAATAGTTTTTATGGGTCTTCAAATCAGAAAATATGCAGCACTTTATTGCTTTGAACATCTATGGCAAGGGCCGAATTTTCACCCAATTGCTTCTGAAGAGATGACAACATCTTAATACTTCAAGGCTCAAGTTGGGAGAGAGAATAGGATATAAAGCAATTTCTCTAAGTCTCAAGAAATATTAAGGAATAAGAATGCTAGTCTATTCTTTCAAGTGAATGTAAAATTGGTTTACCTCTATACGCCGAACAGTTCTGAGTCAGTGCATAGCTAGTCAATATTTCTGCTGGCATCTTGAACAGGTTTAATCAATGGAAACATCTATTCATTTTATTCCACTTAATATGCATTAGTGCATTAATTTCTTCATAAAAAAACAACCCTGGCAAGTATTAAAAATAAATATCTTATTTAAGTCAAACTAAAGCCTTGCTTTTCAGTACTTTATCCCTTTAAATATTATTTGCCCGCTAATAAGCAATGGAAACTGAAGTAGAATAAGAGATGTATGGAAGCAGAGGGTAACAGAAACATGACAAAGTCAACATCGTCAGTCAGTTAATGCGTCCTCATCTTCTTAGACTGTCTCTTGCGTTTTAATTCTTCTTCTTCCCGTCTCAATTCTTCTAAGTCCTCCTGAACACCAAGCCTTAAGCTGCCAAATAAGATTAAATTCTTTACTTACTACTCAAGAAACATGAAGCTTAACTTTTACCCATCCCTCAACAAAAACAATGCTAAAATTATATCCAATTTGAGCAAAAAATTTACAAAAGTTCAATAATCAGGGTTTTTTTTTTTTAAATTATAGCAAGAATACAGCTTTAAGAAATCAAGATATCATGAAATTAGAATAAAATCTTAGGCAGAAAAAGTTACTTTAAGAAACTAAGATGGTCAAAAAGTGGTTTCAATATGAAAAGTAATTTTTTTCTGAAAAGAAGCTGCTGAAACACATCCCTCAATTCCTTCCAATGTAGCTCTTACACATAAGTCATAGTAGGACTGACTCTCATCAGCTTCTGAGAGCCACCTAAATATACCTTTTACTGCAAGGGAGACAACAGATAATGTCAAACAGTAGTGAAGCAAATGATTTTGTTGCAGCTTCCTGGCTTGAGGCACCACTGAGGCAGCTACAAGCACAACATTGCTGCATCTTCACCCCACCTAGCTCTTGTGAATGGGCCCATGGAAGAAACTGTGCTAATACAGCATGTTTAGCTACATCCCTGCATAATTTCTGCAGCTTCCTAGAGCCCAGTATGTTCAAAGTGATACTGAGAACAGTATCTCCAATAGCTATTCTCCTCTTCAACAAAAAAGGGCTGGATAGTCTTGCTGGTTTGATACTAGGAATGGGTGTGGCAAAGTTACCCCTTCCTTATCAGCTGTTGTTTCTTTTGCAGCCCTACCAGGTGCATTTGCACATTTAGCAATGTCATTGTAATAGTCCAGTTATTTCCTCTTACTCTATTTAACAGACTTTGCATGAGCTGCAACTATTCACCAGGAATAAGGACAAGGAGAAATAAGGACACTGACTGTAAGTTCAAAAAGACACAAGTTTCCAATGCTCAAGGCACCTCCTGAATAACAAAAGTTTCAGTTGAACAAAAGCCATTTGTAAGCTCAGTATATTCCAGTATTTTCCACTACCTACAAAAACCTTTTATAACTTACACAAAGCTTGTTCCATCAGCCATTAAAAAGTAAATCAGTTTATGAACAACAGGTTTTGTAGTAACAAGAGTTGTATAGGTCTGAAGGGCAAAACCAGTGAAAATATATTTGTATTCTAAATCACTGACTGCAAAAGTTCAGAGTACTCTAGACAAAGAAATACGCACACAAACACACATCCACCNNNNCCCCCCGCCCCCCCCCAAAAAAAACACCCACCAAAACCACAAACCTCCTTCCAGTCCTCAAACCAGCAGAATATTGTAAAGTTTGGGACCAATTGATGGGTTTCATATTTCAGCAGAAGTATTTTTAAACAGATTTCTGGGCATAAGTTTGCATTTTTGTGTGGGCTTTTTTGTTTGTTTATGATAAGCAGAGTTTGTGATGCATGAGAATGAACATACAAGATTTATTTACTGTACCCACCACAGGCTGGCTTTCATCTTTACCAAAGCTCTCTTACAAATAACACTAAGGCATATTTATCTTCACAATAAAAAGAGGCAAATATCTACTCTAATTTAGCCCCATGCCTTGGCAATAGGGTCTTTGATCTCTCTATTAGTTTTAAATCTGTGCATACCTCCTAGCTTCTTCTTTCTGTTGCTCTCTCCAGCTGCTCTCCATATAACGTAAGGCATAATCACTTTCATCTTTGTATCTGGAAATTAAATATTAGTTTTCAGCACACTAAAAAACTACAATCATGTACAATTCAGACATGAATTCACATCACTTCTTAGAAATAACTACCTTGCCACACACAGATTTTAAAGTTTTGAAAGAATCTAAATTACAAGCCTTTAAAACGCTTGCTTTCTTATACTTTGTCAGACAAGAGGGAAGTACTTAAATAAGCCAAAGAACAGCCTTCACTTCCCAGCAGTTCCTAATATCAAGTTAGATCCCATTACAGAGTAGCTAGCACTATTACATTTAGCAGTTCATATTCAGGCAGTCACATTTGATGAATTCTGAAATACTGCACACTGTTGTAGAAACCATTTTAAATCCAGTAACAGGAAGGAGTTACTATGATTTATACAGGTGAGACACTGAAGAAGCTGTGTTGTTTTCCAGCTATGTTCTATTGCATCAAATTTTACTGAGCGTGGCAGCAGTGTGAAAATTCAAGGTCCCTTTAGCACAGAAGCAGCTCTAAGGACTGCTAAATTTCTGCAATGCAAACTCTGTTTTGGATACCAGAACTTCCTCTATTTCAAAAAGATTTCTATTTGAACTATAAAATTAATATTAAAATTAAAAAATTAACATTTTTTTACCTTTTCCGATCATAACCAAATATTTCCCGAATATGTTTTGATATTTCTTCCTGGGGTTCCCCTTCATCTTCAATGAAGTCATCCATTTCAGAGTCATATTCATCATCGTCATCATCATCATCTATCTGTCTCTTGTAACTAATAGGCGGTCTCCCAAGACCTAAATGACAGGGGAGTGAAAAAAAATCATTAATTAATAGCATTAATATAACATTGATTTGACAGCATTTCTCCTCGCTATGCCTTGGACACAGCAATTTTACAGCTCTGGGCTTCAAGGTAGAAAACTTCTGCCTCAAGTTAACACTTCTCAGAAACTCAGTAACAGGAAATACTTCCCCTAAGTTGTGCTAAAGAAGATTACATCTTAGTATCACCAATGATACCATCCTGAGGAAACTACCAGGCAGAAGTCTATGTTCTTGTTCAGGGTTTTCTAGGCACTTATTTGCTAGAGCTCATGCTGCTTATTCCTGCTCAGAAACAACTTTTCAGAACAGCTTGCTCACTGTTAAGGAGAATTTTCCAAAATATGTACATTTCAGTCACAGGTTTGCTGTGTGGCTTTAGTTTTTATGTACCACTTTAAACACCTGCTATTTAAGACACTAGAATTTTAAAGACTAAGCATAATTAAACAATACATTCTAACAGCATTCATATACCAACATCCATCATAGGCTGCTTAGTTTTCTTTCATGTAATACTTCCAGTCTGGATTTCAAGACACGCGAGCATAGGTATAAAATAAACTAGAAATTGCAAAGCAGGAAAAAACCATTCTACTGTTAAATATGGTATTTTATCCAAGACTTCCTAATTGCACCTACAATCGTCAAAAGCCCTCAGTGACATAAACACCTACATACATTAAAAATGGAAACAAATAACTGAAAAAAATATTTGCTCTAGAATTGCATACCTTGTGGATGAAACACAGGTCTATGACCTTGAAAAGTTCTCATGCCATTTATCTGTCCATTGCTCGGTCTCGTTACTAAGTTTTTAGAAGAAATAGTTTCTGATACAACAGTACACTTCGGTTTTGCAGTAGTACTCAAACCACTGCCTGGTCGCCCAGGTCCCGCACTTGGGCTGATGCCTGGCCTTCCTGGTCCTGTTCCCAAACTGTTGCCTGGTCGCTTGGCTCCCATGCCAGAACTGACTCCTGGCCTTCCTGGTCCTGTACCCATGCTGCTGCCTGGTCGCCCAGGCCCAGTAGTTGGTCTGACTCCTGGCCTTCCTGGTCCTGTACCCATGCTGCTGCCTGGTCGCCCAGGTCCTGTGTTTGTGCTGATGCCTGGCCTTCCCGGCCCGGTGCCCACGCTGCTGCTTGGTCGCCCAAGTCCTGTGCCTGAGCTGCTGCCTGGTCGCCCAGGTCCTGTGCTTGAGCTGCCTGCTGACTTTCCAAGTTTCATGCTTGAGCCACTGCCCAGTTGCCCAGGTCCTGGGCTTAAACAACTTCCAGGCCTTCCAGGTCCCACACTAGAATTGCTGCTTGATCGCCCAGGTCCTGCACTTGAACCGCCACCTGGATGCCCAGGTCCTCCTTTCCCTAAGCTGCTGCCTGATCGCTTTGCATTGGAGTTAATTCCATGCTGAAGGGCCGCAGTATTTCCCAATTTCATATGGGCAGACTTTTTCAGGCTGGATTCTTTAGCAGACGGAGGTCTCTGAGCCCCATTGGCTGCTGCTTTTGAGGGTGGCACATGAGAACTTGAGCTGGGCCTTCCAATACCATTGACAGGTAATTTACCATGACTGCTACCAGAAGAGCTTTTTAAGGAGCCATTTTGTGAGGTTTTTCCCATTTGATCAAATCTGGAGGAAGATGATGACCGCGAGTATTTTTCGGTCAATGCTGGTGGTTTGGATTTCTTATCAGTACCACTCATAGAAGACGTCAGACTGCTTTTTGGTGTGGAATGTTTATCTACTGAGCTTTTGTTAAGCTTTGCATTCACAGATTCTTTCTGAGAAGTCACTTTTTTGGAAGAACTGGATATCCCTGTATTCTTAACCTCCTTCTCGCTTTTCCTGTGCACTTCTACTCTTTTGTTTTTGCGTCCTAAGTACTCTCTCTCTCGCAATTCTTCTGCTGTTCTTGGTCTCTCTTCTACTTTTTTCACTGGTTTTATTTCTACTGGTTCATACTGCTTTTTTTCAGCAAGCCTTAAGAGCTCTGCAAAGTTCAGAGGTGCTGGTGCGCTTCTGGGAGGTGCCTTTGGTTTCACTGCAGCTTTGGATGGTTTCTCTTCATATTCTTGCTCATGCTCAGATTCAGTGTGACTATATTCAGGTTGCTCAGTTTCCTCTTGTGTTGCATACTTAGGTCCTGGGGCTTGAGCAACATTCTCACAAGTCCTCCTCTTTTTAGACTTCTCTTCAACAGGAATGCCATTATAACCATAAAAATTATCCTTTGTCCGTGAGGCCATAGCTCTTGCCCTTCTGTCATGTTTAAGTTCAATGCGCTTAGCCAAGAGTTGTTCTTTCTTTCTTCTTTCTTCCAGTGCTGTAAAAGAAAACCAGGAGAAAGTTATGCAAAAGCACTCCGTTATTAAAATTTCTTCCAGATAAGACATTTAGGACATTAATTTAGGTATCTGGCTAACAGCTATTCAAAATAGACCACAGCTAACCCACCCCAAGCTATTCTTACAAACAAAGGTGAACAATTAACTCAAATACTGCTACTGCAAAACCCATTGAGGTTATTCAACCAAAGCAGATCTCCAGAGAGCTATGCAAACTAAGGAGAACTACTGTGTGAGGAAGTACAGGAGTTACGGAATTTCTGGGTAATGGAAGGCGTTCTGAGACTGAGCAAGAGAACCTTGAGACAGTACAGAATTTACTGTCAGATGTTTATGGGAAGATGAGGAAATGGAGGGAATTAGAGAGCACTAGGGGCATAAGAACTGGAAAACACACTGAGTGCATGCAGAAGAGTGTAGGGGAGAGAAGAGCTAGACACAGATGAGCAAACTGGTGGTGACTACATTTGTCTGCCAGAGCCCTGTGCCCTATCTCCACAGTCTGTCCTATATTTTTACTGAACTGTTTTTTGCTAATTTCTTCACAGCTGTGCTTTCTAGCTCAAATCTGCATGTGATCTGCTGATGTAAAATTCAGGCTGAACTAGCTGGTGAATAGGATGAAACGTTTAAGTGTCAGATACTGGAGAAACCAAGGGAGTGGGGGCCAAATAACAGAAAACACTTAGGAAAAGCATTAATTCCTAGAAAATGGATTGGGCTACTCATGCTTTGGGTGCCTGTAAAGGTACCATCCCTACCTATGTTATTCTATTGCCAAGGGCCATGACTGTACAGAGTGTGTGCAGGCATGCATGCCTACGTGGAGTTCATGTTCAGTCTTGCTTCTGGCTGGACCACAACACAGGGATAAGGAGCAGGCTCACGACAGGACCAGAAGAGGAGGAATAACACCTGGGTCACCCAGTCCATCAGATTAGGTTACCTCTACCAAAGCATTAACATCAGAAGCAACACAGTATTAGCTTATTTTACAGACTATTTAAAGGAAATATGATACAGTGAAAAAATTGTGGCTCAAACAAAGCTGCTGCCTTACAAATGTGAAATTCAGACGGTATCAATACACTAGATTAAGACACAAGAACAGGAACTTTTACCATTTTTTTTCATACACAAAGCTTTTCAAAGTTTAGTTACCAAAAGTCCCGATGATTTTTTGCAATACCTCTTCTCCTTAACTACTCATCTCCAACAGGAAATGCTAGTATAGATGATACTTAAGTCATGCAAAAAATCCCTAGTCTTTACTTAGTCCTGGCTTTCCCTCAGCATGTTAGGTACATAAACTCCAGAAACAGATGAAGATAGGATGAGGAAGTCGGGGCTGTTCAGCCTGGAGAAGAGAAGGCTGCGTGGAGACCTCATAGCAGCCTTCCAGTATCTGAAGGGGGC
>JAOEHY010028051.1:49473-67138 GCA_025447955.1 Psilopsiagon aurifrons | reverse complement strand
CGGCGGCGGCGGCGGCGGCGGCGGCGGCGGCCTCATAACGGCCTCCGGGGCCGCCCCTGCCCCGCTCCGCCCCTCGCTGCCCGCAGCCCTCCGCCGGGTTGTGCCCCTCGTGCGCCTCGTGCTCCTCGGAGTACGGACAGGTCGATAGACCAACGCAGGTGGCTAGGGCTGTGTTTCGGATTTAATACCAGTTCGTGCTCCTCCGGCGGCGGTGAGGTTTGTAGGGTCTTGAAGGGGAAAAGCTGTTTGGGGCGAGGGCTGAGGCGCTCCCCAGCACTTGCCCCAGTTCCTCTCGCACTCCCGGGGAGCGAGGTCAGCTGCGGAGGTGACCGCGGCCGAACAGAAACGCTGTACCAGAAGTATGTGCTAAGTTTCCGCAGTGACCCTCCTTGGGGGCTTGAAGAACAGTGCTTGGCTTCTAGGCATGTCATGGTTGCAGTAGCAGCACGCCCCGGGTCCCATGAATACCTCCTGATAAACAGGGCTCTCCGGAGCAGTACTGACCTTCGAAGGGACCGAACAAAACCTTCTCTGTGTGTGTGTTTAAATACTTTTCCAAGTCTCTCACAACCCGGAAAACTGCAAGAAGTGCAGCTGACTGAAGACTCTTCCCATGTACCAGTTGTCAGCTCTTTTCAGGAGCTGTTATCTTGAGATCCAGCTGAAACATTCCTGTACTACATACTGCTTCTAGAGAAGCAGGCACTGAAATAAAACTCCCCCTTCCCTCCCCTCTTTATTTCATCCTTCTTTAACATAAGTTCTTATTTAACGTTGCTATGCCGTGACCACTTTCCACTTTCTGTTCTTCCAGGTTCCTGCCTTTTCTGATCCCCCTTTGCCTTTTCACTGCCTTCACCTTTTTTTTTCCATATCTGAAATGCCTTTCCTGGGTGTAGCTATAAGCCATGTTGCAGCCCGGCATAAAGGTGTCCAGTGTGGCCCTAATGGAGATGAGGAGTAGGACAATATTTGGAGTGAGTCACCGCACCAGTTAACTCGGGGCTTTCGTAGCTCTTGAGCTAAGTGAGACCTGAAGTTGTTTCTGCGATGCTTGCATTGCAAGCAGGGTGACACTTTCACTGATCTTTCACTGCGTTCTCCTGGGCCATGATCCTGATTTAAACCCTTGTCCTGTAAGAACTTAATCTTTCTCTCTCTTCCCCTTTTCATTCTTACCTCCATAAGACACTGCGATGACTTTATACTTCTGGCTCAGACCTAGATCATCTCTTCTGGTTACCGCCCTCTTTATATTTTTATTTTCTTCAAATTTTCAGCTTAAGTATTTTTTTAATTTAAAGACTTTCCAGTCTCTCTCTCTTCACAGGCAGTGAAGTTCACCAACTTTCAGTTTTGGCATTCTGTTACCCATGGTGGTACTGTCAAGGATATGTTGCTGTTTTCTGGTAGTCTTATCTGCCACCCCATCACTGCTGTGGTGCTTCTTGAATCAGAATTTCCCTGCTCTGTCTTGAATTTCTTGTATCTCCACTGGCTGCTTCCTTGAGAGGGCTTTTAGTGTGACTCAGATTCCTGTATAACAACAGCAGTATTGACAGAGCTATGGTTGTTGCTCTGTGGCTTTTATGCTTGCTTACTTTGGTCCCTGTGAGAGTTGGCAGGAATACTTGGCTAAATGCAGTCTTTATTCTGCTGATTGCAATCCTGAAGATGAGTGAAGAAAATCTCTCCCTGCATCTAAAAGAGGTCAGAGCATGGCACCTGTTTGTTGCATGCCACTTTTGGGAAACCTTTAACCACAGTCCTTTTCCTGTTTATGACTATAGTGTGATACCACGTGTCCTTCAGCAGAGGGGATTTACATCTGTGTTAGGGCCAATGGGAGAAATAATAGTGCTGTGTAAATGTATGCTGGAAGCATTTTATAGGGCAGCAGCAAGCGACACTGAGCTGTGTCAGGATTCTCAGATTGCACCTATGGCACTTAAATCCAGTTCTAGCAGATGTTACACACCAGCACAATGCCTTGATGTGGTCCAGTCTCTTTTCTGGCAAATGTGCAACAACAAATGGGAACCTCCATGCCATGTATGCCTACAGCTCTATCCTCCCTATATCTTAAATCACTTCCCAAATTGTGTTCACTCTTCATAATCTTTGCATATGTTTTCAATGTGATGAACTGATGCAGACCGGGCTTGTCAGGGTTCCCAAGTACAGCTGGTCTGTCAGCAGCAGGAGAAGAAACAACTTCTGTGCTTTTAAGCCAAACTGATATTCCTGTTAAATAAGCACCAACATCACAAATGTTTCTTCCTCATTTCATAACTGACTTGTCTGATTCTGTGCATGTTTAACTCCAAATATACTTTGAAAGACTCATGAAAGTCAGTGAATTTAAAACTACACCTTCCATAAAACCAAAATAACTCCCTTCAAATCTCCCAAGAACCTGTAATTTTTTGCTTTTGAAAAAGTTCAGGTCAGTTTATTATTGTGTATAACTTTTTAAGGAGGAACCTGGTTAAATTTAATGTTTATTAAATATCTTCACCTTAGGAAATTACTTGGGACTAGAACTGTTTAGCAAAGACTTAGAAAATGTAAGACAATATCCCACCAGAAAGTGTCTTTGCTGCAAGTTTTTAACCAGCTGTACTCAACAAGTTTTTCACTCTAGCCATGCACACTTGGACACTTCAGGCATGTAACTAATCCTATTAATTCTGAGTGAAGTGTGCCTAAGTGTTAAAAG
This sequence comes from Psilopsiagon aurifrons, assembly GCA_025447955.1. Taxonomy (NCBI): domain Eukaryota; kingdom Metazoa; phylum Chordata; class Aves; order Psittaciformes; family Psittacidae; genus Psilopsiagon; species Psilopsiagon aurifrons. Next base: position 64,419 of record JAOEHY010028051.1, on the reverse strand, counting down.
GATTAGAGTCTTAATTACAGGCCATCTGCAGAGGTCAAATATCAAAGGCTGTTCAGAGCCCAAGTTTTAGCATTTTCTGGATGAGTAATATTTGCCTCAGTTTTCCTTTCCCCTGTTCACCAGCATCCTTTCTGCAGTAACTTAAATGGGTGTTCCAATACAGCCTTTATTAAATGAACTGAATCATCCTAATTGCAAACAGACAGGTCTCGAGATCATCAGCCATTTAGACATCAGCAAAATTGGCAGGATGTACTCAAAAGAAGCCTACAACTTGGGAAACACAGGTTTGAACAAATCAAGCTTTCATGGCGCGGTGCCAGCCTGCTTTATTGCTGCTTTTCATTTGAATTACTAACCACAAGATTATTTTTTCCCCCTAATGATATATTAAACAGAAATGGAAAGCAAAGATCTTGGGATGGTAATTAGCTGGTACTGACAATATGTAATTTTGACATCTAACCTTGATGTCTAAATTATGACCTTTGGCTCCAAACAGGAATATCAGAAAAACACTTTCCCACCCAAAAAGCAGAGTCAATTGTATTCAGGTAATTTCTGACACATACTTTGTCTGACCTGTGCCTGAAAACTCAAAACCCAATGCTGTTGTGCCCTGCAGTAATCTTTCTTACTGTTTTTTTATCTGCACCATGGGCGATCTGTTTCTAACATCTTTGTTGTCCACTAAGCCTTTTCAGCAGGTGAGTTTATTGGCCTGTCCCTTAGAAATGCAGAGCACATATTTAGGGCCCCTCTACTGGGTCTCCTCTTTCTCTAGGACAAACCACTCCAATTTCTCCAATGTTTCCTCATAAAACCTCTAATTCCTTATTCTGCCCAAAGCAGAAGACTACTCCAACTGACGGTTTACTGGCCCCAAGCATAACAGAAGAATAGTTTCATTTGCCTGGCAAAAAAATATTCATGTTTATGTAACTCCTGGTGCTATTTACTTGTCTTGTAGTGGTGTGGCTGACTCCTGTTTGGTTTGTGATCTGTGCTAACGACCAAGTCTGTTTATTCAGTGATGCTATCAGACCAGTAATTCTACAACCTCCATTCCTGATGTTGGTGATTCTGCAGAGAATGAAAGCACCTCCCCTGTACTGTAATTTGCCAAGTTCACTGAGATCCTAACTTTATCCTGCAAAACTTCCTGCACCTCCCAGCCAATGGGTTTGGTAAGCAAGTTTTCTGCTCTGCCATCCAAGTTGTTTAGTGGAGATACTCCTGCAGAATTCTGCTTGATGCATCCGGCCAAGTCAACAATGTACTCTTGCTAAGTATTCTGTGAGTCCAGTTCCCACCCGGTTGTGTGTTCATCCATTTGTGTTTTTCTGGACTTGCTTGTGAGATGCATGGCCACGTGAGACAGTGTTAGAAGTCTTTCTAAAACCAAGATATCTGGCATCTGTGCATTTTCTGCTATTGCAGGAAACAGACAAAAAACCTCTCTGATATGTGGTATCAGGATACATGGACAGTAGGTTGAGCTACTTAAGCAAGTGATATAGTCATAAGTATTTTGAAAATATGAGGCAAAGAAAGGATTATTTTATAAGAATAAACTCTCTTCCAAAGTTACTAAAAAGAAGGCAATGAAAAAAATCACCATCATAGTAAATGTGGAAAAAACAGTATTTAAACATTGAACAGCAGGCAGAGTGCCCAGATATTACAGAGTTAATAGGAAAGCAAACAACATATGAAAGACAGTCTGCAAAGCAATAAGTGTTTTCCTTAGTGATTAGGCAGATTTAGATCACTGGAGAAACATGAGCCTTTGGGGAGGGGATCCAGATAAGAAAACCTGGACTGAGAGCCAACTGCCCCAATTCAGCGAGCTGTTTCCATCAGATCCACCATTCAGTGCTGGCAAGCTCTCTGCCTTAGAAAATACCCACAGTCAAATCCCCTGTCTGCATTTCATCCAAGCTTCCAACTAAGAGACAAAGTATTTGCACAGAATATAAACTCTGAGAAAGCGGTGTTTCAGGTGCATAGAAAGCAATTGTTAGCACTGTTGAGCTGCTGTGAGCACACACATGTACGTATGTAGGTATACGCATATGTGCTGGCTGTATAGTTACTTTGACTATGTGTCCCTCTCCATCCCCATCGCACATGGCGGGTGGCATCCCCAGAGGATGTAGTGCAGTGTTGCGGCCAGCTGCCCATCCGCATGCCAGCAAAATCGACCGGAGTTTGCTCTTTCTACCTGACAGAAATAAATAAGAACTAAGAACTGAGAGCAGCGCTGGAAGTAATGAAGATGACACAGTAAGGCGCTAGCCCACGGGAGCCGCTGGTGTGCCGCCGACATGGGGCCTCCCTCGGGATCTCTGCTCCCGTTTGCGCTGCCTGGCTCGGGCTGGGTTTGTGACAGCAGGTGGCGGTCGTGTTTCTGGTACAGCCGCGGCGGGCGCCTGCACTGCGTGGAGATGTTGCACAATACTATGTTCAGGCAAGCATCTGTGACCCCCCCTGGTGCCGGCCGTTGTTCATATTGGCTGCTTCTCAGGCACTTCTGTACATAATGTCTTTGCAGAGCCCCTCGCTCCGAGCCTTCCAGATCTTTCCACAGAGTGCTGCTGACCCATAAGTAAACAAGCAAAAGAAGATACCAAAGGTTTATCTATTTTACTGAAAGTATTCAAGGCTTTTCATAATCATACATGCCTGCAAAGCTGCAAAATATGTGTATGCCCACATGCAGTTGCAGATGGTTGTGGCATCTGAAGCAGATCAATTGGATTGTACATTTTCTTGTATTGCTCTGGAGCCAAAGCATCTTCTCTTCAAACACTTAGAGAAATATTTGGATTTATTTCCCAAACACTGCTGAGAGCCTCATTTGAAGATCTACGTAATTTTGGGGGGCTATGGCATTTCTGCAGCTTAGGCTCCTAGCTGTTTTTACAGATCTCTATGTTACACGAGAATAAAACCAATATAATAAGCTGCTAAATGGAAGCAACCTAAAATGAACTCTTTTGAAACTCTGCTCCTTTACCTATTGCACTTCTTAATTTCATGTGCTCCCTGTCTTGAAGAGAATCATGCCCAGATTACTACATACCCCTCACCCTCCAAGATTAATAAATCAATCTCCTTTGTATATAATCAGGGAACAAGTTCCAGAATGAAGGGTGCAAAAGAAACCCACACCTGTCTATTAGATCAGTGGTATCCTGAGTGTTTCTTTTCCTTATGTTTGCCTAACATAGCAAAGTTCAATGCAAAACCACACAGAAGGAAAGATTATTTTATTTTCATAGAATCACAGAATGGTTTGTTTTGGAAAGGACCTTAAAGATTGCCTAGTTTCAACCCCCGTTTCAGCTTAAAGCCATTCCCCCTTTTTCTGTCACTACTTGCCCTTGTAAAAAGGACTCCTCCAGCTTTCTTGTAGGCCTCCTTTGGCCACTGGAAGCTGCTCTAAAGTTTCCCAGAGCCTTCTCTTCTCCAGGCTGAACAAGCCCAGCTCCCAGCCTGTCTGCACAGGAGAGGTGCTCCAGCCCTCTGATCACCTTTGTGGCCCTCCTCTGGACTGCTTTTGATAGGTACATGTCCTTATCTTGGGGGCCATAGAGCTGGACACAATACTTGAAGTGATTTCACACATATTCTCTCTCACAGACTGTTCTCACTCCTTCTCCTTTCATGTGCATGAGGATGGAGATGCAGGTGACCTCTTAGCCTGGACAGGACTCTGAGGTGCAAGACAGGAACAAAGGGTAAACCAGGACAAGCAGTGCCTTCATCGTCTGGGTGCATCCCCTTAATGCGGCATGCAGATCCGGATATTGATTAAAGGGTCCATCAATGGACTCAAACAAGGTGAAGTTAATGAATCAGGTCCAGGGGTTATCCAGGAGTAGCAGGAGATAGGACAAACAGAAAGCTTGAAGCAAGGCTGCAACACAGGCCCATGGCCCACCCAGGAGATGGGGCTGAGGACAAAGCTGCAGCTTAAGTCCAAGGTCCTTCTAGGAAACATGGCTGGAGACAAGCCAGATCTGGTGCAGGTCTAGAAGTCAGGGCTGGAGAAAAGCTGCCTCCAGCATAGGTCTGAGATTCACCCAGGAGGCAGCCCTTGGTTTTCCAGACCCTAGTGTCTTTAGAAGCTGCACATGCCATTACTTTGCCCATCCTTATTGTTTCTTGATGATTTCACACTAGTAGATTGTCATTCATACCTCATTCATGTCACGCTTCATGTTTCTTTGTCAAATCCCTGTGGGTGTACTGTCATGTTAGAGAAGTCTTTACCTAGTGGCTGGGTTGTAAACAATTCAATGCAAGCTACTTAATCAGGAAGCTAATAAAAAGCCAGTAGTGCAGTCTGGAAACAGCATCGTCAGGTGTTACCTGTGTGAAACAGAATTTAGCAAACAGGCTGCTGCCTCCTTCATGAGCTCTGTCTTTTTGAGTGTAGCGCCCACATGGAGCAAGTCATAGTAGTGTAATCTCACACGCAGTTTTCTCAGCATGGTTCTCTGCGGTGCTAAGCTGTATTTACCGTGCAGTTGGCATAGTCAAAAATGGAGAGTGTGATACTTAAAACTAGTAAGATAAATTCTTGCTTATCATCTGTGGTAAGTATGGCTTTGTGCAGTGTGCTGTGCCTCAGTGCAGAGATTGTGGACTTAGAAATAAAGAACATAAGGTCATTTGGAGCAGTGTAGTTTCAGTTAAGCAAATAAGGATATATTCATTCCAATACACTCTCAGCAAATCCTTTGGCTTCATATATTTAAACTTTCATGGAATTGCTTGTTAGCTAAATTTATTTCAACCTCTATTCTGCAGGTTTATCTCAGACTTCATGGAAGGATGCTGTAATTTGTGGATCAGATTGTACACATTTGGTGTAACTTTGAGAAATAAAAAATGTGTGGTACTGTTAATGAATGTTACTATGATTTCCAACTTTCCTTTAACAGAACCGTCTTATTAACAGTTCTACATTGAAATAGACCACCATTTTATCCCTAGCACAAAAAGTTAAGGGAAAAGCCATCCCTTTTGTCAGAGCATGCTTTGGTAAATCTAATTCAATTTCAATTAATGAACAGTGCAAAGAGGATTGCAGCTTACCATGAAATACCAAAATAAAGGTCCGATTTGTAGCTAGCATAAATCAACATTCTTGTGTGGCTTAAGTGGATTTTTGTCCATTTATACTAGGCAAGAATCTGGCTTATTACCACTGGATGAACTACAAATAGACTGTGAAGCAGGAGTTTAACACTTATTTCCTTGACTTGTTAGAGTAAATTAGATGCAAAATATTTGAAGACTTCTTGTTTACCATAGCAGAGGAGGAAGTTAATCTGGAAGTTGGTTAAGTTCCCTCCCTTGAAAGCAAGCTTTTCAAACAAGGTCTATGTGGTGTTATTGAACGGCTTGAGCAGAATGAATTATTGTCAGCTTTTCCAATCCATACATTTCAGGTTTTGAAAGATAGCCTTTAGAACAACATAAATAACACAAAGTCAGTTGATCGGTTGTCCAAGGTTGCAATGATTTTGTGGTGCTCAGCAGAAGATGATGTGGTGTACTAGACTCATTCCCCTTTGAAGCGTTCTCCTCCAGATAGTGTCATGTGAATACCTAAAAAGCACGCAGCACACAGAAACTGAGCAGAGTGCAGTACAGGGAGAAGCAAACCCATGCTAGGATCTGTGAGAATTGCAGGAGAGTCTGAATAATCATCTCATAGGGTTTCACATTCAATATGGTTGCATCAAGCTCTTCTTGGAGAAGGCATCCCATAAGTGTTTGTGGATGTTCTAAGCCAGGGCAGCTGCTGACAGAAGAAACCTCTGCTCCCTCTGTCTGCATCGCTAGCTTTTCCATCACCCCTTATTTGTGCTGGCATCAGGATTTGTACAATTGCACAATGAAGCCGACTGGAAACCATTCGGCTGGAAGCAAACCTAACAACAACAACAAGTTAGTTCCCCTAAGGCCACAGCTTTCAGCAGTGCAGCCAGACTGTCGTTCATTGAACTCTGCTCTCCCAGCAGGCTGGAGAAGGAGGTTAAGGTCACTGCTCTTGCAGTGGTTTAAACCCAGCCAGTAAGTCAGAACCACACAGGGTTCTGAGGATAAGGAAGCCAAGCAGCTGGGATCACTTGCTAGGAGGGAGAAAAAATAGCTGTTACAGCTGAAACCAGGACAGATCTGCAGAAGGCCAGACACCTGCTATTTTCCCTGTTGGATGGGCTTAAGTGCAGCTGAGACAATGGACTCCAGTTCCAAAACATGGAATCCTTGGCTCTCAGCAGGGATGGAGGGAGAAGGGGAGAGATACACAGGAAAGAAAGCTGGGCCATGGGAATGTCCCTGTTGGGCAATGATGGAGGAGATCATAGATCAAGCCTGTCATCTATGGGGTCTCTGTCTTGAGACCATCCAGCTTCTGGCAAAGTCAGATTTCATTTGCGAAACCCAAAAGTTGCTCACAGATATTCCCCCCCCCCGCCTCTTTGTCCCCTCTGCCCTTGGTATTAACTGATGAATAATGAATGCTTTCATGCTGTGCCATTCCCTCCATTTCCTTTCCTGTTACTAAAGTTATCTGACTTAGAGAGGTTTTCTTCTCTCACCTTGCTGTCTGCAGGGAGATCCTCTAGCAAAGTCAAACTCCTAGCTATCATTCACTACCACAGAAGATGAAAAATCACAATTGCTGAATACGGATAAGAAGAGTGAAGAAAACCTCTGAAAAAAGACCATTATTTGAACAGAAAGGTCCCTCTTAACTAGCAAGTGTGCTCAAAGGTATTTTTACTGAAGCATTTGAAAAAAACATACATATTTAGGAGCAGAATTGTGCTATTATATCTCAGAAGCGTCAAGGCAGGTATGTGGTTGAAAGGGAAACTGCAGAGAAGCAGCAGACACTGAAAGAAGCAGTGTTAATGAGCAAGAGGAACACCTTTGGGGGGATCTCTTTCCCACCTGGTCTGTCCTATAGATTAATCACAAAGTGGAGGCCTCTTCCACTTACAGATGGCAAAAATCTCTGTCTTTCCCACAATCATAGGGGTTTCAGCTTTCATGTCTGTCTTAGCTAAATATTCTTGTTAATTCTGTTTCCCTTGTATAAATTCCCTGGTAGTTTTCAATTCAGTTAGTTAAATAAACCATCATTTCCGGCATCATTTGAATGTCAACTATTGTGGCCCAGGGTTCCCTAAGGGTCTGTTGCCTTTAGATCAGCTGCTTCACAAGCTGAGCACATTCTTCTCCTTCTTTAAAGCATTTTCTCTGCTTTTTCACATGAAGACTTCCCCTGCACAGGAAATCCAGGCTTTACCAGTAAAGATAATAGGCAAGTCATTTTCTTCAGCATCAGAGGGATTGCAGGAAACAGCGCAGTCATGGCACAGAATCGCAGATTCAGCAAGATTCAGTTCATGTCACTCAAAGGATGAGTTGGGCTTTCAAATGGATGAGGGGCATTACAAAGTTAGGAGTCAAGACTTGTACTCTCTTCTTGGGAGTCAGAGGTCTCCAGCACGTTACAGTGTCTTTTTTGGCCTGTACTCTCAGGCTGCCTCCCTGTGTGGATTTCTGCACTTCTGCCTTTTGGTGAACTACCCCCAGAGCCTTCTGAGTATGTATTTGGACTTTCCTCTACAGGTGAGGAAATGAGGGCTCCTTATAAGGCAAACTTCTGACCCAACAACAAGGTACAAGTAGCTGCAGATTTTGAGGTTGCAGTTACAGTTTTAACTCTTCCCTGATAATTAGCAAACTAGAGGTGGAGAATCGATACCCTCCTTTCTGGTAAAAAAATATATATAATATTTTTATATAATAATTTTATTATGTTAATAATTATACCCAAGATACCAGTATCATATATGTTGCAGACGCTACTCAGCATTCACTTAATAAATGCCACTTCCCCCTGAAGGTGCTGCCACATTTCAGCAATGGAACAAAAGATACTGATCCCTGTTGGGTCCAGGGCTAGAGAAATGCAGTGTTTGATATAGGCATTTCATTCTTAAGAAGCTCCCTGGTTTACTTGCTCAGTAGCGCATGGTTTAGGCGGTCTGCAGGTCCCCTCCTGCCAGCCAGCCTTTCCATCTCCATTCAGATCCATGCAACACTTCAGCTGGGAGCAAAGGCCACAGATTTGTTTGCATGTTTTGAAACATGACATAAGCAGGCAGCATTACTCAGGACACTGATGGTGACTCTTGCCTAATGCAACAGTAATACTGCACCCCAGAAGCAACAGTACCTCTTAAACAGGGGGACGCTTCACTTCTGAGCATTGTCCCAGATGCCTAGATATATGAAGATCCAAGTCAAAGGCTGTCCTATGGAGGGACCTGCAGAGTGCTTACGGCCCCAGCTATAAAGCTGGGCACCTCTCCACCTGTGTAGTAAGGTAAGGAGGTCTCTTACCCTCAGAGAAATCACCAGGGTAGGGTGTTACCCTGTAGTAGACAAATTGTGATGGCTTGTTTATACAGTCACACATTCAAAACTAAAGGTCAAATCTCAAGGTCCTTAGCGAGGTAAAGCTCTTAGCCAAGTGTGTGTTTTGCAAGCTAGGCCACATTGGGTAACCAGTTTGTCAGTGGGAGACCTCGCTGATTTCTGTAATCTGAATAATACCTCGCTTAAATCCTATCATTGTCAAGGCCCTGTCAGGTGCAAAAAAGGCGACCTTCCTGATGTCTGCTCAGTATGAACTCCCCAGATTTTTCCAAAGCCTACAAAAAGAGCAAGCCACTGGGTCTTCTAATTTATGCCTTTTGAACCCCAGTGAGAACCTCCTGAAGTGCAGAGCAGAACAATTTAACAGGGCTGGGGAGCTCTCCTGTGCTGGCCATGTCCTCTCACCGCTCAGCCATGGTAGTCAGGATGGGAGCTGTTTCTCTTTCATTGCTGACCTCTAGAAGAATGCAATTTTCTCTACCTCACTGTAGTTGTCTTCAATTTTATGTCACCTCTTGGCAGTTGTCATTTAATACATGAGTTGCTGTGATACTAAAGAAAACAAACCCCAGTAATGGCAGCACCTTTCTTTCCAAGTTTGAGTGCTTACAGAAAGTTTGCTGCTTTGCGAATCTTCCACATCAAAAAACCACCAAAACCCACTTAGACGCTCTATCACTTCCGCAAGGTAGGGGAAAAGATTTGAGGAAAACGTGTCTATTTAAATGATCACACTGCTGTATAAATGAACATTATAAAATAAAGTTTTACTGGCATTTAAATTAAAATCTCTATGATTTGGGAGCCTCTGCTTGAGAAGTACCTGTGAATACTTGGGGAAAAGATTTATCTTTATTTGGAATAAAAAGGAAATTCACAGCCTGGATTTGTGGCAGAGAAATCTGATGCTGGAGCTAAAACTGGGGTATGGAATAGCTATTGACATCTCATTCATCTTCTTATCTGAAATTTGGGGGAGAAAATCTCTTTCAACCAAGCTGGGATACGTTCAAGCCTTTGCTGACAAGGTCTGGAGCAAATTCACAACTCTGGCATGTAATGAGCACAACTGATGGCTCTGAGGAGCTTGAGTAGGTGCCAAATTGATCCGTGTGCAGCCCATCAGTCACTGTTATCTCCCTCTTCTTTTCTTTTTTCTTTTTTTGTGATCTCTGTTAAATTGATTTTTGGCCAGTTTGTTTGGCAATCTTGCTAAAGCACTGCAAAGTGGACACCAGACAGGAACAATGCTAAGCAACCAGATGTAAAAAGACTGGAGCAATAAGTGTATTTGTTTTTCACTGTTTAAACATGATATACCATCTGGGAAACTGTCTTGCAGGTTCCATTAAACTAATCCAGAGCACAAACACATCATACAATGTGGTCTTACAAACACATCTCACGCAAATACCCCTGCACGCGGGAAGTGATATGGCAGGAATGGATTAGGTGACAGTCACTGGAGCCACGGACAGGCGCAAAGGGCTGTCTGGGAGGAATGGGATAATATGTCAGATATGTCACATCTAAGTAAGGCTACAATTTTACCAAATGTGAGGGATCTTCATCCACATGTCAGCAGCTGCTCTGAGATCCTGTGGGATCATGGGAGGACTTGCCAAGCCAAACATGGAGCTGGGATGGAGAGAGAGATGGGGAAAGTGCCAGGAAAGAGGGGCTGAAAAGAGGACTTCAGTTGGTCACCAGGAGCATTGCATGAATGCCAAATTTGTGCCATACCACAAAATTAAAGACCTTAAATTCAAAATTAAAACCCTAAATAGAGGCAGCTAAAAACCTAAAGCCCTGCCATGGTGGATCATGACAGTTACTGCATCGCTCACTTCTGGAGTTGCTTCCTAATTAGCTTCCTAATTCCAATTCCTTGGCTTCCTAATAATACTTGTCCTGCCACGCTCTCGGGTTGTCACAGTGTTGCCCTGTTTGCCTCCCCTCCATCAACCAAGAAATTTCTACCTCTCCCCCCATAAAGAAGAAGATGACAACCATCAGAGAGCAAGGAAACACAAGCTACCTCCTGCACTGCTGCTGATTTTACTGATGAAGTTGGACAAGTAACTTTAGGTAGGCACCACTTGAAAAAATTGAGAGACCATTAATGGCAGAGATTGCTGCTGCAGCCCTACCCTGCTGGCTGGCATCCTTCCAGCTTATAAATGTTGCTTTTTCTTGTGCAAAACCAAGCCTTGTATGCTTTTCCTATGAAAGCATCTTCTTTTCCTGGTCTGAGAAAGAGAACATGCCAAGCAGAACAGTATAAATAGCGTCATTAGGTGGTATAATATCACCCAGAACTGCTCCTAGTTGCAATATCAGAAAGTAGCTTCTGGGGAAGGAGGTCCCATTAACTGGCCCTACTTTGGCTCTCCTGTGTCTCCTTTGACACATGTGCATAATTAGACACCTCTGTTCCCACTATTTTAGACCTTCCCTGACTTCCTCCAGCATTATCCCCACCTCCTGTAGCTGTCCTGTCACTCTTGGCCCAACATCCTGGCTTAGTAGCTGCTCTTCTGTCCCATCCATGCCATTTCTGGATCTCAGTTACCCAGAGAAGAGCAGCAGGGGGTGGGTAAAACATTGATTCTGCCACTGGAAAGCAGCTGGAAAGGTTCCAGGCTACTTACTGAGCTGCTCCATGGGCACTGCTGCACGGTTCTCTGCTCAGGGCACCCACTGCAGACCTTGCTTGGAGTCCTCTGGCCCAGAAGAGAGTTACTATCTCTTCTTCAGAGCTGTTTTACATCTGATGGTCTGAAAACTTGAAGGAGAAAAATGGCTATAGCCCACTATTGGAAGGGGCAGAATTTTTAGTTTGCTTTGAAAGACCTATTTCCAGGTTTGTGACTTGGCAAGAAAAAATCCATCAAAATCACATTGTGCTGATTCCCGTCACAACCTTTTCTTTCTTTTCCACCTTTATTTTAAAGACTGCTATTTTAATAACTTTTCAGTTGAAATCAATGACAAGCAACACTGGAAAGGCTGAAATCCCAGCTTTCCCAAAAGAAAACATATCCCCACCAATTGCTATGGGACAGGATAATGTTCAGGCATGCTGTCTGTTCAGCAGTCCAGGATGCTTCTTGGACATGCTGTTTTCATCTTGTTCCCTATGCTACTCTGGACACGATAATTCACAGCCACAGCAGGTTTACAAGCCTTCAAACACACAGATCTGCCTAAGTATAGAGACTTCAAAGAGCTGAGGTATAGGGAAATGAGGTGGTTAAACACTGTTGTATCTACTACGTTATTGCTATCTATTTTTAGCAGCTGTGGCTGCTGTGTATGGCAACCTTAAGTCACCTCTGAACTTATAGTCACAAAAATGAAACTGAAAAGCAAATTAATTGAATCCGCAGACTGGCCCAAAAGGAATCCTGACTCAGTATTTATCGAGCAAATAAACATAAACAACTGCAAAAATGTCGTTTTCTTCCCTTTGCTTAACAAACAGACCTCCTCTGCTGCTGCTCTTTTGGCTGTACAGTAAATGTCCCAGTGCCTGTGCTGTGAATCGCTGTCGCTGGGACTTAGTGGGTTTTTTAGGGCAGCACCACAAAAGTGTTATGGCTGTTACAAAGTACAAGGGCTGACTGCCAGGTTTTGCACCTATTCTTTTGGGCCTGAGCCTTTTTTTCACGTAGATAATTTTTATGTTAGTGTACCTGTACTGAAATGAGTTGCTTGAGCATAGTTGCTTTGATCAGTGAAAGTCAGAAGAGCATCAGTCCACTCATGCTCTGTTCTCTTGGCCAGTTTGAAAGAGTCAACTCAAACTGACATATTTCCTTAGCTTGCGGAGTGACGTGGTTTCTCATCTCACACAGTTGTTCTCTGCTGTCTGCACATGCAGAGGGGCTTTTTCATATGTCTGCTATTTGATTTTATGTTTTTCTTGTGCCCAATCTGTCCAACTGCCTTTGCTTTTCAGTTACTGTTTCTCAAAATGGCTCCAAGAACCCTCTTTTGCCATCTGAGAGTAAAGGCACAATTGCATTATTGTACTGAGTGAATGCATTTTCTCATACATGTAGCTGAATGGGAGATTATTTAAATACCTTAAACACTCTGATAATTGGAATAATGTCATGCCAGGAATGGGAGTGTGAGGAGAATTTATATTCAGACTCCTGAATTTCAGTGAATGAGTAATCAACACTCCATCACTTCCTATAAGGTTAAACAATTTTTAAAGTAAATGGTTACTGTAAAAACACCATTTGACTGCCTTAAAACAAACAAATGGAAAATCAAGAATTTCCTGCTGATCTTTGGATCACGTGAAAGCTTTTTGGACCTGCTAGCAAAGGAGAGGCTTACTTGAAATGCTGAAGGCTGGCTGGTGCCTCAGGACTGCCCCGCCAGCCCCTGTCCCGTGCTCATCCCAGCCATCCTGCCTGTCCTTACCTTGTGCTATCCTGGTGCTGGTGTCAACACCAGCTCTTGGAAGCCCATGCTTTGAGCTAGACTGGGGTGCAATTTGGGTTAAAAAATAACCCAGCAAAACATGTTTGCTTGTCTCTGTGTATGCAAGCTTGAAAGTGGACTCAGTTTCCCCATGTGATTCAAGCAAAGGCTGTACCAAGGTCTGGCTGGCACAAGGGCAGGCAAGAGCAAGGGGTGAAATGAAGGAACCCCGGGAGCTGAGAAGGAAAATATCACTAACTGATACTGCTGCCAAATACTGTATCTTCTGAAGCCACTGCCTTAGATGAGAGCAGTGGAATTTGTGCTTTTGGCCTGTACCTTAGCAAGGCTGTTCCATCTTTACATCTTTGCTTACAGCCTTATTCTTAACAACAGGTTGGTCATTGTCTTGGTCAGTTTATTGCTTTAAAGTAATTATATGCAGTTATTCAGAAGTCAGTGTGTAGTGTCTAATCTAATCTAATAATCTTTATACAAAAAAATCTCATTTTCCTGTCATCATACTCATATTTTCACTAACATTCTTGATAGTCAACTAAACAAAAAGACTTTAAGCAGTTCTGAGTGATTAAGCTTTTTTGCTGCTATTTTCTTCTGCATCCTCCAGTACTATGCTTTTCTTTTTATTGTTTCTTTCTTGAAAATGGTTTCTGTAATTAATTTCATTGGCCTTGATCTGAGGCCCACGGAGGTGAATGCACAGACTTGCATTAAATTAAATTGAGTAGGCTACAGATCAGACCTCCACTGAATGCTTTAGTAGGCACGGGTCAAGGCGTTTAAATGGAGAATACCTGTTTTACTGTGTGTTTCTACTGTTACTTCAGCTAGCTTCATTGAACTGTCGATACTGAAATGCAAACCCTTGTAGGCACAACACTGGAACGTAAATGTCTATACTACATTTATCACAAGAGTACTTAGAAATTCTGTCCACAGCACAGGTTGCACTGTGCCTCACTCACGTACCCGGCAAGAGAGAGATAGTGAGAGACAAATGGGTGGTTTGTGGCAGAACTGAGATGTAAATGCAGATAACGTAAGTGTAGGTTTAGTGTCTGTCCCCTTCCCCACTCCCACCTATGCCTCGTTCTGCTGAGACGCAACAGCACGTGTACCTGGACAAGATTCTCTAATTATTTCCTTGACGGATACAAGGATTACAGGAGGCAGAACATTAACCCAGAAGGGCGGGCTCACTCTTGGGTGTTTCTGTCAATCCCATGCTTGCACCACAGCAATTACGAACTCAGCGACTGACAGCAATGATCAAGTCTTTCCAGTGTTTCCATGATAAGAAGTCTCTGGAAGAGATCATGCGTCCATGTCTCACAGGGCTCAAAGTTTCCTAATCCTTTTGCCATTCCACTTTTCACCATTATTACATGCACTGTGATATCTGGCCTTGGAGAGGCTTGAGCTGAAGGGACTTCTGCTGCCTAGGAGTCCTGCTCCAAAGCAGCCATCTATGAATGAGTGCAGCAAAAACATAAAAATCCCAGCTCAAGTTGAGGCAAATCCTTGTTCCCATTAATTACTCAAACCAAAACATTAGTGCTAGTGCACTGTCCCTGCTGGAAAGTATACATGCTCTCATATAAATACAGTATTATCCTTAACTGCTAAAAGAGCTGCATTTTTTCACAGCAGCAGCATGAACACACACGAATTATCACGAGATGAAAAGCAGGCACTTTATCAGTGCACCCTAAAGTCAGCAGTTCTGGACAGACACGTGAGCTGCTCTCAGCACATTCACTTCACAGCAAAACCGCATTGTCGTCTTCTGACTGTTTCCACCTCAGGAAAACAAATGACTGTGTTGTGGTTTAAGCCCAGCTGTAAATCAGCCACACAGTCATTAGGTCCTCCCCCCGCCCCTTCCTCCCCCTGCTCCCAGTGGGATGGGGAGGAGAATCAAAAGAATGTAACTCCCACAGGTTGAGATAAGAGCAGTCCAGTAACTGAGGTGTAACACAAACCACTGCTGCTGCCACCAATAATAATAATGATAAG
>JAOEHY010028051.1:28795-39780 GCA_025447955.1 Psilopsiagon aurifrons | reverse complement strand
CCCGGCTCTCGCGCGGCCCTCGTCGCGTGCCGGCAGCTGTTGCTCCAGCGGTGCGCCTGCCCGCGCGCTGCCCGCCCGCGCCTGCTCCACACCTGTGTGCGGCAAACCCGTAACGCATCTGCTGCTCACAGAACGCTTCTGCGTCCTCCCCACGGCAGCGCCCGGGAGCATCCTCCTGCCGCGCGACCTCCCCGCCCCGCAGGCACCTCCGCCTCACCATCCCCAGGTGGTTTTGCTCTTCGGGTGACGGCTTAGGCCAAGGCTTGCGCCGGCCACCGCGCTGGCAGACCCTTCCACAGGCTGCGTGAGCTGCCACCGGGACCTTGTCGCCCCCGACAAGCCAGTCTGGCACTCCCAGCATCTAATGACATGAGGCAGGTATGGTGTCACCTGCCTGTCTCATGGGGGAGTCACGATGCTTAATTAATGTAACCAGCAATAAAGCTGCTCCTGCCAGCAATGCCAGGTCCTGGCCTGCAGGTGAAGGTGTGGAGGGGTGATCCAGCGCTGAAAGGAGAGAAAATGGTTTCAGTGAGGATGGCAAAGAAGCTGTGCTGTCAGGCATGCTACTGTGCAGGTTCCGCTTTCTAGAGAGTGAGGGGTTTGTCTGAGTATCCCAGCAGACTAATTAAGGAGAGCTAATTGTTGGTGGAGAAGTTGCCTGGTGCTTCACTGCAGCACTGAACACCTACTGCTGGATCCGTTGTCATCCTGTTTGGAAACATTTCGGTTAAAGGCCAGTCCATTGCGTTCTCTCCCACAGGTAGAAATCCTGTCCTTTCCCTGTTCCCAACTCATAAAGCTAGGGCTCAGAATTTTCAAATTGCTTTGCCAGCTCTGCACAGCAGCTGGTAGTCTGATACTTAAGATGAATTTTCCTCCAGTTATTAACACGTACCTGGTAAGTTCATCAGCAGCCTTGGGGTGACTTTTATCTTTCGAGACAGAGGGAAATAGCTTGCAGATTGTATCACTGTAGTGCCAGACTTTTTTTTGGTGTATAGTGTGTGCTTTCAAAAGTAACTAAAGAGGTTTTGGTGTTTTTACGTTTCTGTGCCATATGCTGAAGTCAACCTTAAGTAACGCTTTTTGTTACAGTGAATTGCATACATATACCTTGGAACTAAAATCTTATGCTGGGACAATACTGGAATGGCTCAAACCCTGGCAGGTTTTGTTCCATAATGCACAGGAGGCAGTACTTTGCTGTTAAGGCTAGTAAATCAGGGTGGTCTTGCAGAGTATATTTCAACTGAGCTTTGAGAGGTGGCAAGGACGAGAGCATGGGTATGGTTTGGGGAGGGTGTACATCCTTCAGACCGGGTTTGCTACACCAGAAATTACTATTTGGGAAGGTAACTTGGGAAGGAAAATAAAAACCCCCTGCTTTCTTCATTTGCCCTTGTGGCATGTAACTAATCTCATTTCTGCTCTGGTTTCGTCTCTGACATACTGACTCTTTGCTTCACCAAAGGCAACTAATGCAGGTGTGAAGCTCTGGAGAGCTGGAGGGACGATAAGACTGCCAGCTGCAGACCAGAGCAGCAGCTGTTTGCCATGGCTGTGTCGGTGGGAGGAGAGAGTGTCTGATCCTCCAGAGAGCTCATAAAGAGCTGCAAGCCTTCAGTCTGTTAAGGAGCAGTTCTTTGTACGTCACCTTCAGTGTGTTTTCACATCACTATTTCTCCGAAGGCGTGCTCTGCGCTGCTCTGGCACTGGCTGTGCTGCGCTCTGCCAAGGGCAGGCTGAAACAATGTCATGCATCAGCATGCACTGCCCAGGAACATGGTGCAGCCTGTGCACAGCTGCCAGCTGGAGCTGCGCAGGGGGTGAGATGCAGGGTCACTTGCTGAAGGGAACAGCACTGGGTCTGGCCACAGCTAGGTGCTACCCCTGGGTCCCAGGCCTTATCTGTGTACCACAGTGCCTTTTGATGCAGAGGTAGACCAGGTGTTTGGAACCAGCTTGGCTGTCACTGCTATGACACATGGTGGGGATGCTGTCTTTGCGGGCAGCACCTGAGGCATAATCAAATTAACCAGACGAATTGATTTGTCTACAGTCTATGTCCTCTCCCAGTACACTGCAGCATCAGCCTCAGTGGGGAGGACACTAGAAGAGCACAGCTGAGAGTGACATGATTTTGCTTCCTCTTCTCAAAGCAATGGGCTTTGTACATAACTGCAGCAGATAGGCCTGACTACTGCATGCAGCCTGGTCTCCTCTATGTCCCCCTCTTTCCTCTTTAGGACACTTTTGTAATGAGAATCAGAAACTGTGAGCTTCAGGGCTGCTGTACAACTGATAGCTGGAAAAAGCCACACAAGGAGGCATTGGTTATGAAGAGGGAGCTAGGGAGATCGTGCCTATGTCTGCTTGTTTTTGCTGGCTGCCAGGGTTTGGCTCATCTGCCCCATGTACAAGGAGAGACCTCCTCATCGTGCAGAGCTAGCCAAGCTGCTGTCCGTCATGCTGCACAATTCAGATGCGCTATGTGGGGAGCATGCCCACAGATAAACAAGTCTGGGGCTAAAATACCTTTTAACATATTGTGCCAGGTCCTCAGCTGGGATGAAGCTTTGGGGTCCTGCTGATGCCAGAGTCTAGACTTGCATGGTGCTGGGCTGTGGCAGAGAAAGTGCATTTGCCTGCCAGCCCTGTTCCAGCTGGTGAGCAATGCTCACTCTGGTTGGAAGTCACCTTGGAGGGAAGCTTTCACTGCTTACTCTGCTAGGCAAGCAGGAGCATCCTGCTTACAAATTATTATTCTTGATATTGCTTTGATTAGGAGCTGTTTTTTCTGCATGAAGCCGTGTATGCTGGGAGCCTGCAGTTGGAAAGTACTACTAATAACTGGTGCATTTGTTTGATGGACATGTGAGGTGCAAAGAAAGCCAGCAGGTCAAGGAAGGTGATTCTGCCCCTCTGTTCTGCAAGACCCCGCCTGCAGTAATGCTTCCAGCTCTGGAGTCCTCAGTATAGGAAAGATATGGACCTGTAGGAGAGGGTCCAGAGAAGGGCTGCAGAAATTACCAGAGGGATGGAGCACCTCCCATGTGAAGAAAGGGTGAGGTAATTGGGGTTGTTCAGCCTAGAGAAGAGAAGGCTCTGGAGAGCTTATTGCAGCCTTTCAGTTCTTAAAAGGGACCTATAAGAAAGATGGGGACAGACTTTTTAGCAGGGCCTGTTTGCGTTAGTTTGAGGTGTGGCGGTTTTAAACTAAAAGCGGGGAGATTCAGGCTGGATGTGAAAAGAGAATTCTTTACAAAGAGGGTGGTAAAATACTGGCAGAGGTTGCCCAGGTGGTAGAAGTGCCATCCCTGGAGACATTCAAGGCCAGGCTGGATGTGGAAGTTCTGGGTAACCTGCTCTAGTTGAAGATGTCCCAGCTCATTGTAGGGGGGTTGGACTAGATGACCTTTAAAGGTCCCTTCCAACCCAAACTTCTATGATTTCATGAGGTTTAATTCTGTTCTTGTTCAATCATCAGTGGTCCCATTTTAGTAAAACCCCTTTCTAAGGCTGCCTTGTTAGTGATTTTTGTCCTGGTTTGGTTTTGTTTTTTTCCCTCCTGATATTGGTTAAGCAGCTTTTAGTGTGCATTTGTGGGAGATCGCCCTTGCCCTAAGGATATTTCTGCCCAGCAGGCACTGTGACTGCAGGGCCACAGGTGTGCAGGAGATGCACCTGGAGACACACAGTTGTTTTGTCATTTACATGGTGTTCCTTGCTCAAAGGGACACTATTTTTTTCCCTAAAGGTAAGGCTAAACATAGCACAGGGCTTCGTACCCCCTTGAGGAAAACATGACACGGGAAATATAAAGACAGTAATTGCATGAGAATATGTCTTTTTTGGGGGGCAATTACAGGTGGTATCAGTGTGTCTTTCTGAGCAAGATGAACTATGGGCTCTTGCCTACAACATCCCCTCTGCACCTGAGTTTTACTTGGATTAACACAATCCTATGTGTGGGAGAGAGGTGAAACTCCCTGTATGGGACAGGTTTTTGCATAGAAGCTATATTTTAACAATCCCTATCCTTCCCTTTTATACTCTGATGTATTTGCGTCTTTAAACAGAGATAGCTGGGTTGGGGAAGAATATGTCGTTTCGGCTGCTTCAAGCATGTAGAACCCTTGGCCCTGTCCCCATTAGCTGGGAAGCAGCCAGGAACCCTCCTGAGAACAGTCCTTGTTGACCCCCTGTGGAGATGCAGGATGTCACTGTGGGGGAATATGAAGGCCACTTACAAACACTGGGTGAAAATCCTGAAAGGTATGATCTGGAAAGGTATTTACCAGTAACAGATACTGAATAGGGCTGGAGAATGGGGTAGATGTTGTTTGAGCTTCTGAAGAGAGGCCAAACCACACTGATCCAAATGAGTGTAGAAACCTGATGTAAATCACATTGTTTAGATAGTCTGCTCTATGGGCAACTGTAGCAGTAGTAGGTCTAAGCATAGTTCTAAGGGTTTATTATTAGAAAGTGTGTTTCCTAATCCTCAAACTGCTGTTGAAAACAAGAAAGCCAGATCAAACTTGAACTATTTCAGCCTTTGGTTCTTAAACAGAGGATGTATTATTTCTGCATTAATTCATAAAGTGTTAGCAACCACCTAAGTCAGAGGAAACTCTTACAGTAGAGAGGGTAATTTTATTTGTTCTCTTTGTTTATATGCAACATTGTTGCTTTCAGTTTGCTTTCAAGTTATTTTCCCCATTACTTAAATACCTCATAAATGGGGATTTTATTACACAGGAAGCTTGTAAACATGAATATTTATACACCACAGAGACAATTATGGAAATATAGCACTTGTATGAAAAACAGACCAATGTAAATGAATTACAGAAAAGATTTCTAAACATCTGAACTCTGTGGAATAAGAGAGGGAGTCATCACCTTAGGTAAGCTTAGCAGCATCTTATTAACATTTATGTCAGTCACATCTTTTGGGAGAAGCCTAAAAGCTTTGGTTGTACAGTGAAAAAGCTGTGCTGATTTGTGCCAGATAGAGCCTAGGCATAGTGTTGCATGCCATGATTTATTTTTTCAGACTGAACTTGTACATTCTTGCTATGACATCGACATTCTTTGCTGTAGCTGTTGCTGTGAGAGGGTGGGCTGAGATACGGGTAAGTGAATTTGGAGGCCAGGAAGTGTCCCAGTGTGGTTGCATTAAGCAGTTAGCTCCAGTCACTGCTGCAGGCAGTGCTGTAGATTAAAGGCTTCATTAACTCAAATATATCACTCAAGTCACACTCTTCTGTTGTTCAAAGTGTGCTTTGTGCCTTAAGATTGTGTGTCAAGTTCACAAGCCTGTACTTACACATAATTCCTCAGAATGGACCGAGATAATTTCTTCTGTTCTTTTCTTGTTCAAGTATCTATATCCAAAACACTAAGTTCAACAGAAGAGCCAAAGTTATCTTTTTCTGTGGGTAACTGTGCAATCCTGAGGGAGTAATAACCCCAGTGAAATTAGACTCTTGGAAAAAGATGGCATCTGGAACCTGTCTTCTGCTAGCATGTGGAAACTTTGGAACAGCAAAAAGATTATTAGTTGTATAACTCCCTTCCCTCCTGAAGACCAGTGTGGCTGTTACATTAGCACTTAACTTTTCCACTGCCCTTTGTCATACAATGCTCAGTAGATTTGTCATTATAAGTAGTGATGTAGGTTTTGCTTATTGCAGCATGCCCAAAATGAAGGTGACAGCTATTTCTTCTTCTAGCCTGTTGGTGCCTTTCCTATATCCATATCTTGTACTGCCACAATCTAAATCGCATTTAAACTAATGACAGATTTCTGTCGGATAAGTGCTCAGTCTAGAGCATCCTTCCATGTAATGCTGAATGTGAACAAAGATCCAGGTGACATGGAGCAGAAAACTGCCTGGGAGATTACATGCCACCAGTGCTGAAAAGTGGTAGATGGGCTGAGTGAGAGCTTTCCTGGAAGACTTAAAGTGTGCTAGGGTGGGAAGGATTTCAGATACCTACAGAGAGCCTGGGGGCACACACCGCAGCCTCCGACCCTGAATTGCACGGAGTAGTTTCTCTCTGTGTAAGTCCAACTTATGTCTCTTCTTGCATTAATTTAGTGTTGCAGGTTGACTGTTGTGTTGCAGATCTGCCTGCTAATGAGGATGGTGACAATTTTTGCCCCTCAGCAGAACCAGCTCTGGAGACAGATATGGCCCCAGTTGGCATCAGGCATTAAATTTCTGATTATGTATCAAAATGGGTGCATTTCTGCTAGTTGCAAGTAGCCTCTCATCGAATAGTTGCTCGAGACTGAGGGTTTGTTTGACATTAAGCAGCTTCACATTTTCAACACATACTAGGTGCACAGGGCAGATCCTCAGCTTGATGTGAGTCATTTTGTCTCCCATGGCTTCAGCAGAACTGAACTTCTGCTGGCTGAGACCGTGGCTTGGTTACCATATCACTGTTTGCTTGTGCCTTTTGCTTTTGTTACAGCACAAATCAGAGCCAGCCAGGCTGCTGGGACAGCAGTGCAGATTAGATTATGCTCCACTGCAGGAAAACCTAAAGAAGTTTCATGGCTTTTCCTGAAACCCTGATATAAAAGGAGCATGACGATAAGCTTAGCACTTAATTTACGTTTGTGAAGTTTGGACTGGGCTAATGTCCCATGCATCTGTGGACTTCACCCTCAAAATAAAGGGCATAACACCAAGGAGCAGCTGCACGCTCATTTGTGAGCATGATCTGCATTTATATTGGCAGTCCAATTACTGCAGGGGTTTTGCAAGTGAAACCCTTGATATCTAAGTGTGAATCCTGGACCGTGTGGATTAGTGTTTGCACAGGCCAGCGTTTGCACCTGCACACTCCGTATCTGTTGAGATTGGGTGGTAAAGTCCAAATTCATGTAGTATGTGCCTGACACTGACTTGCCCAGGTCACACCATCTTGGCATGAAAATAGGTATTGGAAATAAAACCTGTGGCTCTACTGTCAAACCTTGACCTTGCATCCTCCTGTCTCCTTAAGCAGATTCATCTCATGGTTACAGAAGGAGGGCTGATGCTTTTTTATAAGGTGTCAGAGTGGCGCCTCTCTAAAACCACAACTTCCCTGGGGTACATTACTATTTTCCTTTCTTCAACATGAGTGTTTCACAAGCTTTCAGCCTTCAGGACATGTTTCTCAAGTGGAGCTTTTCATTCAACTTTTCATTAGGCACAAGACAAGCTGAGCTGTCCTCCTGGGTTTCCCAGCACAGCCTTGCTTGCTTTTGCCACGTTTTGCTGATCTTATTGCAGCCCCTAGCAAGGATTTGTAGGACAAGTCTTTTGTGTAGAGCTGCCAGCTTTCCGAGCCACTGGTAGCCTCCTTCCCCTCCTCTGAGTTCTGTCTTCCTGTTGCTTTGTAAAAACTTCCCTTGCTGGTGTGCATGGATCTGCTATGTGAGCCAGAAAGCTGAGCTGCAAAAGCACCTTTTGGGTGCTGGAGGCGGTTGCAGCCTTGGCACATGTTTGGGAATGGCTGGTAGGGCTGGTACAGCCTGTCACATGCCGCCTGCCTTCTGTGCTACACTTGTGGCTCTTTAGCTGTTATCATAAAAGGCTGTGACAACAATGCCTGCAACACTCTTCATTTAGACCTGCATTATTCCCCATAGACTGTAGGTAAAATGAGGTCTACTCTGTTGAAGAAATTTGCTGAAGAAATCACTTCTGGATGGAAATGCCTTTCTTCCTTCCAAAATACCAGTCCCTACTGGAAAAGCCACATGTGACAGGGTAAAGCTTTGCCAAGTGCCCATTTCTCATGAGTGCCCATTCTTCCGTGCATCCTCTTCTGCTGCAGCCAAATAATGAGGTGGCTGGCGCCTTCCAACAAGTATATAAATGTGATGGGTTGTGGGGTGCAAATAAAGCTGGATATGGGAAAGAGAAGGCAAAAGGTGGATAATGACAAGTCTCCTGAGAATGTGTGCTTGTAGCCTGGAAATCACACTTAGGATGAGCTGTGGAGACTTTTCCATCAGCAGTAGGAATTTTTAATCTGGATTTTAGTGTGACAAGCCAAATAAATGCCCCTTCCCACCCTGAGAAGGATTGTCTGAGACAGCCCCTGACTGCTTTTCAGGTTGCTGGTTGGCTAGTTCCCGAAGCTCCCTGAAGCTTCACAGCATCCTCCTGAGCTCTTGGGCAGCACTGGAACACAGAGCCCCACCTGATCTCGCTCCTTGAGGAAGGGTGTGTGCCCTTGAGGTGCCAGCAACGTAGCTGCGATAATCAAAATGAGAAGACAGACCCACTGTGGTTCAGGCTTTTATACATGTGGAAGGGACTCTTTTGTGAGTGTTACAAAAAATGAAATGTTCAGAGAGGCTTGCTTGCTGCTACACGAAAAGGAAGGTCTGGAATCCCAGGAGGAAAAGCAGTCTTTGCTCTGAGATAAGATGCTGGCAGGCAAATGCTATTTTTTTGCTTTTATTTCTGAGACCCTGTGGGCTACCCTGAAAGCATTAGCCTGTGACAGCTCCTACAGCCCTGCAGAGACATTTGAATTCTAGACTGGCTTAATATTGTTGGTCATTGGAAATGGTACACTGCTGACTATACTCAGACGGAAATCTCCAATACTGCTGGCAGCTATAGGGTTGCTACAGATGTGGAGTCAATCATTACTACCACAGGTTAAGAAAAGGTTTTTAAAGTAGCTCTGCTTGTGGCCCTGTGCCAGTCTGGTAGAGATGATGCTTGGTAATGGAAACAAACAAAATCAACCCAGTAAGACAAGCCCTAGCAAAACTACATACACCCAAGCTGAGTCTTTAGGGTGAAATGTGTTTGTAATTTGATTTTTATCAGTTAACACTGCTAATGAAAGGCTTCACTATGTTGAATGCTTCTCTGCAGTCCAAAGGCTACTACCCCAGTGACTTTCGTAAGTAAGGTATTGGCTGGTGTAGTGGTATCTCACTTTGCCTGGTAGCAGCAGGTACCAGAAGTCACTGTTGCATAGCTTGTTGACAGCAATTAGCTGAGCTAACACAATTTCTTCTTCTATTCAGTGCAGGAGATACCTTTATGGATGCCGTTACTTCCTTAATTGCTAGAGGAAAAAATATGGATCAGCATCTCAAAATAGCTTTGGGCAATGTCACGGTTTAAAAGGCAAGAAGCAGGAATGGGCTTCTGATGCAACTTGTGGCACATGCAGTGCCCTATTGTGGTGGGGATTATTTCATTGGCTCCAGAACCATCTGCCTCTATTTTAGGGTGTTACGGGACTGTTCCCTCACATTTCTGAGGTCTCCTGCAAGGATTTTTTCGAAGGTGTTTCCTGTTTCTTATTTGTGACTTCTCCCTATGCTGTGCTGTCTTACATCCCTCCCTATCACTGCACAAGGCTTCATTGTTGAAACTATTTTGTTGTCTTACGGAGAAGGCCACAGAGCTTGCCTTCTCTCTTTTACCTTCCCAGCATAGCTGAGATAAAGCACTGGGTAGCACAGACTTCTCTTGAGCAGTGTCTGTGGCTAGGGACAGACAGCAGCCTGTGGTGGAAAAATCACACTTGGAGAGCGAACATGAGGAAAGGCTTTTGCAAGAGCCGCGTCTGCCACCTCGCATTGCTGGCACTCCCACGGCAGGATGAGCCCCGCTCACGTGCTGCGCAGCTGGCTTGGTACAAAACGTCCCCTTCCCAGCACTGGCGGCTGTGCCCCGTGCCCCTGCTGTGCCCACGCGTGCTGCCGCTGCAGGGACTTGAGCCGTGGTTTCCCCTGGAAGAGGCTGGTGTGTGCCAATGTCGCCCTGCTGCCAGGCGGCTGTGGGGAGGCTGCTGCTCCAAATGTCCTCCTTTCTTTCTGTGTTCGGGGGCAAGATGCTCTTCTGGAACATTTTATCCCCCGTGCCGATAGGTTTCCATCCCCCGCCATGATTAATCTGGACATTAGGTGACTGCAAGTCAGGCAGAATTTTTGGCTTGGAAATGAAAATCTTTGTTGTGGTTCTTGTTTCTGTGTGCAGCTGTATGTGGAGCAGCCTAGCCCTGCACAGGGCCCTGTGTTAGATGCCAGTTTGATTAAGCCTCACCCACTGCCCTCTCCCCTGTGCCTCCACCAAAGGGCAACCTTTCTGATGCCAAGAACTGGTGCTCAAGTTCACCACTCAAGGACTTTCAGGGCCTGTGCCAAATTTTTAATTGTATTTTTTGGCAAAGAGCCATAGCTTGGTCTTAAGAAAAAGAAGTTGAATATTTCTAGCTCTCAACCCTTCTCAGGTTGGAAAGCTGGAAAGCGCATCTGGAGCTTACTTTGATTAACAGGGAGAAGGAAGAGGTTATCCAGGTGCCTGGAGTGAAGGGAGGGATGAGAGAACCCAAACCCACCCTTATTTTGCAGGGGGAGTTAAAGAGATCCTGCAGGTGGAAAAGGTCTCTTGGACGCATTGCTCCTGCCACATGTGGCTGAGCTCAAGGTTGGTCCTTTTGCAGGTGGGAAGCATTCAGGCTGAGCACTGTTACTTCTGGCTTGTAGTGAATGATAGAGGCTCTCCTGTGAAACAAAACCATGTTTCTCTGACCACTTGCAGACAGGTCTGGTTGGACAGCCAAGCACAAGCTGAGTTTCACTGCATTAACCTTGTCAGAGAAATGGAGGCCCTGAATGTGCTGGTGAATGCTGGTAGCTGCAATAAAGTGCTGCAAGACCTGGCAGAACTCATTGCATGGCATAAGCATGATGGAGACAAAGAATGGGCAGAGAAGAGAATCAGAGCAGCCCTGTGGAGGACTTGGGGGTGTTGGTCAATGAGAAAATGAACATGAGCCAACAGCGTAGACTTGCAGCCCACAAAGCCAACTGTATCCTGGGCTGCATCAAAAGGAGTGTGACCAGCAGGTCGATGGGGGTGATCGTGCCCCTCTACTCTGCTCTCGTGAGACCTCACTTGGAGTATTGTGTACAGTTCTGGTGTCCTCAACATAAAAAGGAC
>JAOEHY010028051.1:0-28642 GCA_025447955.1 Psilopsiagon aurifrons | reverse complement strand
TGGATATGAGGAAGAAATTCTTTACTGTGAGGGTGGTGAGGCACTGGAATGGGTTGCCCAGGGAAGTTGTGAGTGCTTCATCCCTGGCGATGTTCAAGGCCAGGTTGGACAGAGCCTTGGGTGATATGGTTAAGTGGGAGGTGTCCCTGCCCATGGCAGGGATTTGGAACTGGATGATCTTAAGGTCCTTTCCAACCCTAACTATTCTATGATTCTGTGATTATCCACACATACTCTTCCAAACACATACCATATACCATCTTGTGGGTGATTTATTAGCTATTTTACAAGTCCATTTGAGATGGAGCCTCTACAATCTTGTTTCTACCCTGAATTTCCTGCAGCATGTGAAGCCTGTTCAGGAGCCATCTGCCTTGTCTGGCTTGGAAGCCTGGCCCATGGCACCTTCAAAACAAACATAAATCCTCTTATTAATTGCACCAATATGTTGCACAACACAGTATTTCAGGCAAGTTAATTGGCTGGTTCAGTTCTTCACTGCTCAATTCTTCACCACCCTCCATAAACAAGCACTTTTATCATAATTTTATTCAGGAACAACTTGAGGCATGCACAGGCCAGTGCCTTCCTTGGCAAAAGGCAATCGGTTTTCCCCCAGGAGCAATTTGCTCCTGCATGAGAGCAGAGTTGAAGCGCTTTGCACTCACCCACACTTAAGAGAGTGGACCAGTTGGGACTGTCCCAGCAACCCAGTGGAGTGAAAAGCAGAGACTGGGTGGCCCCTTTACGTCTTAACCAGCTCCTCCTCTCACCTCTGCACGCTGCCAAGGAGGGACACAGAGCTGAACCACTAGAGTGGCCACTGGAGCCTTTGCTCTGAGGGACCACACCAGTGCTGGTTGTTGTGACAGCTCCTGCATCCACCCAGGATAGGAAAGATGTAAATGGTGAATTTAGGTCCCAAACAGCTGAATCCTCCCTATGACACACACATCTGTCCCCCTGCCTAAAAATTCCATCTTTTACATCCCTTTCAGTGTGTATACATTCAAAAAGCTTGATGTGGTACCACCTGAGCAAAGGTGGGAACATGGTTTCCAAGCCCAGGAACAAACAAGCCCAGGAAGATAGGGCTTTGCAGTCAGTTCATGTGAGTTTGTGGTCAGATCTGCCCAGCACTGCTGTGTTCCTTTTTGGTTCAGCAAAAGCTGATGGGTTGTTGAATTCAGGGGAGAAGTGGCTGCCTCAAGCTAAGATTTGTGCACACACAGGCTTCTCCGTATCGTCTACTCATTTTGGTTAAGCACAAACATGGGTTTTCTGTAGGCTCAGACTCATGGGGAATCATGTTGGTTCACTGCTGCTCCGTAGATGAGAGCCTGTTGCACACATGTATATTTTGTCCTAACTGTGATTGAAACAGCTCTCCCTCTGTGACTCAAAGTGCACAGGGGATTGTCAGCCTTGAAAAGAGCTACGTAGTCTGGGGAATGAGAAGGATGAGCCATGGGCTTTCAGTGGCAGCACAGTACATGGCAGCAAAGCCACGTAAGTATTTATCGGCACACAAGTGGGGGTAAGAACTGCTGTCACAGGAGGGCAGAACTGAGGCAGGATCTGCAATGCAGGATGCTGAAAGCCAGGAGAAGCAGCTCAGCCGTGGATACACAAAATGGTACTCAGCCAGCCAAGGCCACTGGGAGGGATGGGTGGAGGACAGTGACCCAGCTTTTCTTGGCCAGTGCACACAGCTGTGCTCAAGTGTTGTTCAGTGAAATAGCTGGGGTATTATTTTTCAAACACTTTTCCTGGAAAACAGCATTTTCAGCCCAGTGGGCGTCAGCCATATCCCCACAGCAGGTTGGCACACAGCTGGTGCCTGGAGGAGGCTGTGTACTCGTTTTCTGTGCAGGCTGATTTAGGATAGTTGTGAAGGGAATTATTTGATACTCTACATTGTTTCCTGCAACAAGTGTGAGGCTTATGAACAGTGAACTTTGTCTGTCTTTAGTGTTTCAAAGCAACAGGCTACTGACATTCTTCTATACCTCAGGAGCAGGGTGTCTCCTTCCCTGTGACAGCTGGATTTTCTTCATCCCACTTGTGATGTAGTACAGACAGCTAGCTCCAAAATGTTGAAGAAAATCAGGGCACTGTCTTACAAATGTAGCCATTCCTTTATGGAGGCAGCTTTTTCCTCTGTGGAGGTAGCTGTAAAGTTTTTGTCTTGGTTACGTGCCTGCCGCAAGTCAGAACAGGCTGTCTGTGCTGCTGAGGAGCAACAGATGTTCCCCAAGTCATACCCTGTAATGAATATTGGCTTATACAGACATGGATCATCAGCATCTCCTAGTGCTACATAGCGGGACACCAATAACTAACCTGTGGATATAGCTTAGAAGCTGTTGTATGAAGCTTTTGGTCATCTTTGAGTGCTGTATCTTGTGTTTTGCACCCTGGGAACTTTCTGTCAGTCCTTGCTACCCAGAGTTATTTCTTCAGGTCTGCCACTTCTGTATCTGTGTTCTTCATCGGCTAGCCTAACCTCTCAAGACATCTTATACCAATACCAAATCACAGAATGGCTGGAATACTTACGTGATAGTGTCATCTGTCACTGCAGCAGCAACAAGGAAATGAGCAGTATTTCAAACTGGAGCAGAATGAGAACAGACAAAACAAGAAGGCATACTGTAAACCTGAATCCTTAACAGGCAGGTGGATATCCAAGCCCGGAGCCTCCAGAGAGCTGCATGTGCCAATGCCATGTTCTGTTTGAAGATCACAAGATGTCAGAGGTTGGAAGGGACCTCTGGAGATCATCTGGCTCAAAATCTCCCAGTGAGAACCAGGACATAACTTCTTCCTAGTCTGCCTAAGCCTTGGCAGAGTTCATTGGGTTTGGCTGGATACAGATAATTTAATAAACGATACTTTAACTCCACAAATACAGAGATGGTGGCTTTACAGCAATTTAAATTATTGTTTAAAGACTCTAAGTAACTTAGTAGTTATAGCAGTTAAGAAAATGCCCTAAATTATGCTCAGTTTAGAAATTCAAAACTTGGAAATGCTCCCTTGTCATTCAAGATGTTTTCTGTGCTGCATTTCAGCACGAAGCAAATTAGCAATGGAGGAAGAAAAGAAGCGGGAACAAAAATGCCACAGAATTTGTAAGAAAATGGCAAAACCCTGCTGAAAGGAATGGCAATCACATACCTGAGTAAAAGGGATCCTGTCACGTGCATCAAGTGCTTCTTTTTCCAGCACCACAGCACAGCCCCATCTCACATTCTGTCTCTTGAGACACAGGTACAAAGGAGACAGGTGGTTTGATGCAATTTATCCATGCAGTCAAGAAATAATGTTCCTTTCCTGAGGTACAGGCAAGTCCAGTCATGGATTAGGTGTTTTAATTTCCTCAAACCACAGCCTACACTCGTGTTGGTACGTGGTTTCCCAGTACCAGCCTTGACTTGTCTTCCAGGTGGCAAGTTGACCCGTCACTTCTTCCTATGCCTTAGCCACATATCCAAACAGAGGGCAACCCGCCAGCATCACCCTCTGGTTGCCTCAGTTTTCCTTGGGAGACTTCTCCCAAGTATTGCCAGTGCCACGCCATCCCAGCAGAATTTGCTGCCCAGCTGTGCAGGTACCTCTGTCTCATCAAGTGGCGCTCCTCATGGAGCACTCAATTTGGTCAGAGCCCTCTCATAAGCTTCAGTCTTCAGTTATGGGCAAAGGCATGTTTGGAAATAACTCATTTGAAATATATTTATAGAAAAAATGTAAAGGAGCAAAATGTTAATAATGAGAAGCCTGGAGCCCTTCTAGATATAAGATGCTATTTTTACACGAGAACTCTGTAACACTTTAAATTCCAGGGATACGAATGAGTAACTGAGACTGGAATCTGACCTCTTGTGCTTGAAAAATTCCTTAATTATTATTAGGATGGAAATAATACAAAGCATTATTTTAAAATAATGCTTTTAAAATAAGCATTATTTTAAAATAATGCTGTCGGGGCTTGGAAAATTCCCATTCAAATAGTAAGAAATAGAATTTTTAAGCTTACCAAGCAAACATAATCTTTCTGCACAAGTGCATGTCTTACATTCAGTAAGGCAAGGTTCCTGGGGAAA
This sequence comes from Psilopsiagon aurifrons, assembly GCA_025447955.1. Classification (NCBI taxonomy): domain Eukaryota; kingdom Metazoa; phylum Chordata; class Aves; order Psittaciformes; family Psittacidae; genus Psilopsiagon; species Psilopsiagon aurifrons. The sequence goes on along the minus strand of JAOEHY010028051.1, from coordinate 24,536 downwards.
ATGACAAGTGTAATTAAAACCTGTCTCATCACGCATACACACAGGGGAAGACAAGCTACGACTGTAGTGGTAACCATTCCTAGCAGGTGTTGTGCTTTTAATATGAAGTATTAAATAAAACTTCCTGTGTTTATTAAATGAAATACATTCCTGTATGCTTCTAGCAGTGTCTCTGTGCTGTGTTACAGACAAGGCTGAACTTGAACTATATCTTTCAGCATAAACTTTTGTCTTCAGAGGTACAAAACTACCTACCTATCTTAGCTGAGACTGTTACAGGGACCTGGAGCACTGTTGATGCTGCAAATTATTTTGCTCTTTGTAGCTCTGAAGGTTGTTAGTTTTCTGTGATGAAGATCTCAGGCTTGTTATGGCATGGTGGGGATCCTCCACAACTGATGCAGGAGAAGAGCAAACCCTGCCAGAAGTGCGGTTATCTATTGCCTGCAACTGTGAGAGGATGAATGCGATCAACTGCATTTTAATAAAAAAGAGAAAGGAAAGAGGCAGAGCTGGAGGCAGGCACTGGCTTGGGATAGTCTGAGCCTGATGTCACTTCAGAAGGGCAAGGTGCTGGGTCTGAAGGAGGGGGAAGCTTGGCTTCACTCTTCCCTTGTATGATACTACCGGCGTACGACAGTTCCAAGGCACCCTCAGTGCTGTGAGACTACGAAGGCTTTTATGTCTTTTATTTCAAGTTTGTTTGTTATTTGCTGCCAGAATTCTCCTAAGGAATGTAGACGTGAAGTGGTAAACGGTGATTAATTTAGACAGCCTCAGCAGAGGACTCTTGATGGGCTCCCCATGTAATACAAGAAAGTTAAAGGGTTGCTGATGTAGTTTTGTGAGTGAATTGTGTAGCCTGGTTGTTTAATGGAGTGTTTAAAGATTGTGTTGGCAATAGCCTATGAATAATGTATCATTGAATACCTTACTGCTAAGAAACTGCTGATATGATAGGGAAATTTCCATCAGATGTGAGAACAATTTTGAATGCACTGTCTTCTTGGGATGCCCTTTATTTATGGTCTTGCCGCTTCAGAGGTTGCATTCCTTTTTTGGACACTGCATATGAAGATGCCCTCCACAGCCTCTGGTGTTTCTTTGCTTGTGTCTGTAAAACCTCCCGAATTTCAGTGAGTTTAGGCTTTATTAACTGAGCACCATAAGCATCGATACATATATTTGCTGTGCAGTCTTCAGCCATTCTAGGTGTCTGCACCAAGACACACTGCATCAAAGGAAGGCGGATGCTGGTTTTGTGTTGTGGCAAAGTCCCATGATGCAGGAAGCAGAAACAGGGCCAAATGACTTAAAAAAAAAAAGACCAGTGTTTCTTTTGCAGGTTTTTGGCACGTGGGCTCCTTGTGTGAGATAAGCAACCCTGGAGTGTCACACAGGGACGTTCAGATTTCGATGGACTTTGCAGTGTGATGCCAGCTCCGATGCCTCTAAATTTCCCCTTGTCCCCCTCCAGTGCATGAGGCCTCTTTGTGCTTTGGGCATGAGTAGTGAGAAGTCATTGCAATACTAAGCAACTGAATCTTACTTGATCAAAGAAATGAGAAGATCGAGAGTGAACCCTGGCTTGCCGGGGAGCTTTGGAGGTTGAACTGCCTTAGCTGCAGGAGGAAACAGGTCTTGTAAAATACCCCAGGACACAGCTCAGGCAGGCACATGAGGTAGTAAGTCTTCTCCTTTGCTCCTTATTCTGGCCTTTGGCTACACTAAGGAGAAAATAAAATCAGCTGTTTCTCATGTGGAGTTTTCTGTACCTCCACTATATCTGATACAGGAGTATCACAGGAGGTCAGGTCAACACAGTATGTATGGTATCACTGTCCAGAGTGGTCTCAAGTAAATATGTGTTAAGAGCAGACCCAGCTTGTGGAGTCTGTAGCTCTGTGCCCTGCCTCTGCTGTGGCTTTGTTATGAGTAGCCTACTGCTCATGTTGTTTTTTTGTCTGGATTTACACAATAGAGCCCTGAGTCAAAACATTCCCTGCAATATGGGCAGTATATTATTAGTGTAATGATAGAATAAAGCTACACGTGATGTTGGTATTAATCAGCTGAGGAAATGACATCCTCACCTGGGAGGTTGTTGTGGTGGTGTTTGAAGTCATGTGGTGATGCCAACAGCAAGCTCCAGGCATGAGGCTACAGGGCAGGAGAGGTAATGGCTTAGAAGTCGTATCCTTGGCATGATCGGCAACTGGCTAAGCAAGAGGATGTGCCAAAAATGGGAGGGAAGATCTGCACTTTTATTGGTATGTTTACTGCTGAGATATTCCTGGGCAGTACACTATTTTTGCAACTGCAGGAAAGGTGTATAGAAGGCATTAGTCTAAACACAAGATAGTTGGCAAGGATCACCAAAAGAGTTTGGCTGATGGCCTAAATATTTTTAGGAGAACAAATAATGAGAAAAGGTATCTGAAACTTCCTCCATCTCCACCATCCAAAATCTGTCCTGCCAGGCAAGAAGTGTTTTCAGTGGAGAGGGTCACGAAGGTCTAGGCTGAGGATCGTAGTCAAGTCCAACCAGACTTCTGCAGGGTAGAAATGCTGCTAGCTGACAGCATACATGCAAGAGCAGCTTTCAGAAAGAAAGAGACAGTTTCGTTGCGCAGTTTATCAAACTCATGCTTTTGAAATCTTCCCATTAATTTCTCTATTTTTAATTATTGTTTCTTTTAGGTGAAGAGTGAAGGTCCCAAGCTGGTGCCATTCTTTAAAGCCACTTGTGTCTATTTTGTCCTCTGGCTGCCAACTTCCAGCCCCTCTTGGTTCAGTGCCCTCATCAAATGCCTGCCCATCTTCTGCCTGTGGGTTTTCCTTCTGGCTCATGGAATTAACTTCTTAGTGTCACACCGGAGCGCCAGACGCATCCTAGCGGGACTTATATTCTCAGCAGTGGGAGATGCCTTTCTCACCTGGCAGGAGCAGGGCTACTTCATTCATGGTGAGTGCTGTGTCAGAGAGGGATGCCACAGTGTCCAGCTGTTACCCTTTTTATTTAGTTATGAGTTGCTGGGCCATGTGTTCTGTTTATTAATGTTTAGCTTAAGCCCTGGGCAGTGGGAAGCACTCATCCTCTGAGTAAAATCCATCACGGTTAGAGGAGTCACACAGCATGGATGACTCTTTCTTTTGAGATTTTCTTAAGGTTAGAGAGATAATTGGGGCAGGTTTGGTTCGCTGGCATGTGCTCACAGCATACTAGCTGGCTGGAGCTGGGAAGATGACATGGGCAGAATCCCTGGGGAAGAGAAGGAAATGCTCGTGGCACTTGGCAGTTCCCAAGAAGCTATGGGAAGTTATATGGGACCTCCTATGTCTCTGCAAGGAGATCTGTCAGCCTTTCACTACAAGGATCAGAAACAGGACACATGGTGCAAAGATCCCCAGTTCAGAGCAGGTGAAGAGGAGGATCCTTATGTTTTGATAGACAAGTCTGTAGCCTGGGGGAGGTGTCAGAAGGTGGATGTTAGAAACCAAAACATCAGAAATCTTGTCCTACTTGCAGGTTCATCATTATGAATCATGCAGACTATTGTACAAGACATGTCTATTTTGCAAGACGTGTAAATCATGGGGAATCAAAGACAAATCTTACCACAGTGGCCTGTCTTCTCTACAGAAAGTTCTCTCAGAGCAAACAAGCTTGTTTTATTTTACTAGTTTACAGACTAGAACATAATGATTTAATCATTTAAAGCCACATTGGACCTGCCTGCAGCAACTCTCTCCCTGGTCTTGGACTGTCACAAGAAATCAGCAGCATTAAGTCCTTCACTAAACTGGTGGGGTTTCTGCAGTTAATTCAACCAGCACAGGGATCTCATGTAACACTCATTGTTACCTGGCTGTTGTGACTGTCCCACTGGAAAATGTGATGAGATGAGGGAAGTTTTCTGACTTGTGCTGTTGTCAGTTCTGAAAGTCAAAGGCTTATTTTCTCCCCTCTCATGAGGTCAGTATTTGGTTTTATTCTGGTATTCCCACAGTTGTTTCTTTATGAGAAGGAAGTGTGTGCAATGCCAGTTATGAAAGGCCAAATGCTCTGAATCTGGTTTTAATTCTGCTTCCCAAGGGCTTATCCCAATCTCATTAAAAGTCCATATAAAAACCTTTACAGATTTTGGTGGGGTTTAGATTGGGCCCTGAGGATTGGATTTATCTGGGCATGTTGCTGAGGAGCTCTAGCCTTCTCTTGAGGTGCATCCCTTCTGTGCTGAGGGCTGGCATTCTCACTAGCGGACTTCTTCCTAACAGGGGCAGCCAGCACGGCGCAGGTCACCTCAGCCCAAGGGTTTATGCTTCTATTTTGCCACCTGGAGTTGCCCCTTGAGCTGTGGCTTGGAAAACATTCAAGGCCTGATTCTCACCGTGATTATTTTTATACACATGGACTGCTCTGAGCTTCTCCATTCCCACGTAGCTGGGATATCTGAGTTCCCTCTAGAGTCTAGCACTGGAGGAAGGTCAACTAGCTACAGCAACTCAGTATCTGTTAACCAGTTACCGTATCTGGTTAATGTGTTTTAATCTGCAAATAAGTGGTATTTCTGACCCTAGTCTCACAACTGAGAAGTGTTGCTTCAGGGGTTTAGACACATTTTTCTTCTTATGGAGAAGAAAAGCTATCTTGGAGCTTTTTAAAAACCTCAGCCTTCCTTCTGGCTGTCTCCTGCCTGCCTCAGGCTGTGCTAATCCGAGTTACCATCTTCTGTAGTGAGGTGTTAAGATCTGCGTTTCAGCTGTTAGCAGATAAAGTGCACCACCCCACTTCATCCTTTACATCTCCTGCAAAAGGTATTTTCTCCTGTTTAAAACTCAGAAGGCTGCTGTTGTTGGCAGTTGACAATATTCAACTTCTTGACATTGTGGGAATTTGAAATTTCAGGAGAACAAGAGGAAACACTGGATAGAAATGTGCTTTCTGGTCAATTTCTGCAGCTTTTGGGATGGAAAAAAAAAGGTTTGGGAACTGGGCTCATTTGAATGGCTTTTGAGACAATGATTTTGTAAAAGGACATTTGTTCATTACTTTATAGGGAAGTAAGAGCCTGGGAAACTGCTCTTGGCAGGCTTGGCTTTTTTTCATTTTTGCGATTTCAGTCTGCTCATAACATGCTGTTTTCTGACTAGCGCCTTATCTGTAGAAGATCCTCTATAGTGTTAACATCCACCTCCTTTGACAGCAGGCAGTTACTTAGAAACAATTAATGCATTTGATGAAGGAGACAGGGACTAGCAAAAAAGCCTTACTGCCAGCCTAAGGGGAAACTCCAGTAGCAAGGAGGGGGAAGAAAACCCCAGGGGAAGGAAGTAGACAGAGAGGAATAGGGCTTATCTACCTGATGTGGTTGAGGGGTCAAGCCAAAGGCTGAGAAATGCAAGAGAAATGCACCCCCGCTCTGTGCACAGCCGTCACAGGATTCCCCAGTTCCTGACTTGTTTTATGTGTGTGGAATGAGCGATCCTGGGAGCTGACTCCCTTGTTTGTGACCAGCCTCACCACATATCACAAAACTCCTCCTACCTTTCTGGGCTTCTGCTTGGCTGCCACATCCTGTCCTCCTCTCCTCCTTATTGCCAGCTGCCCGCATGAAGAACAACACATTCTTCAGTTCCGTGTCCCAGAACTCTCCATATAATGCCACTTAAGGAAAAAATGCTCCTCACTAATAGGCAAAGTCACCTTCTGTTTACCGTGCCAGGGCTGTAACCTTTCCTGTACTGTAACACTAGAAACAGTTTTTATCCTAAATCCCTCCTTGGTTTCCTCAGTGCTGTGCCCATGATGTGTAGTAGTTCTGTGGAAAATCAACTTCTCATTTCCCTCCTTTGCACTTCCTTCCCCTTTTCACTGTCAGTTTTCTTTAGACTCATCTTGCAGACCAGATCCCCACCAATTCCCTCCCTCCTGCAGGTTCCCCTCTCATCCCACCATGGCTGAGGGAGACACTTTCCTTCCTCTGAGCTGCCTCAGCTGCTCAAATATTAGGATGAAGAAATGTCTGCCAGCAGAAGGCTTTAGTGACTGCCCTTTATACCACAGCATCATGCTTTCAATGTAAACAAGTGTCCTGCTGGAGGACTCAGCTTCCCAGTTCCTTTTCTCCATTTCATGCTTTAAAGCTGTATGAAAACTTCCAGCTACTCTAATAACCCTGCCAGGATAAAGCTGGGCAGCCTGCAGCTGCACCATGTGTGGGTTTGAGAATCAGAGGACCAGAGGAGCTGGACTCAGTCTGGGGCCCATTATTTACAACCAGACCCCAGCCAGTAGTCAGCAGCTGTACCAGTACTTCAGAGAGAATCTGGCGTTTATCTTCACTCATTGATTCCAGCAAAGGTTCATCTGAATCTTGCAAATAGCCATAAAATTGTTGGCAGATCACATTGGTGCAGTCCCTGAAATATGCCAGCTGCTTCTTTCCAGCTTAGGTTTCTCCTAGCTGTGGGCAGAGATGGAGTAGAAGCCAGATTTAGTCCCTGAGTGCCTTTGGGTTTGTGGCTAAATACTGTCAGGCTTTTCTTCTGACTCCAGCCTTCCTGTTCCACATGTGGCCTATGAGCAAAACACTTGGCCATTAGAGGATTGATCTTTGGGCTGCCTTGCTCACACCCTTCTGTCCAACGCAGGGGAAGAGGAACCACCTGTAAAACAAGCTTTGTTCCTTCTGCAGCAGCCTAGTTCATCTGGCCTCTCAAGAAAAACATTTGCATCACAACAAAGCTGCACTTGGCTACAGTTGTGTATGTGCTGGGTTTTTTTCTTAGGGCAGGAGCTTCTGCTAAGGCTGATCTCCTATGAATACATTTTTATGTTAAAATGATCCCAAGTGGTCAGTATGGTTCCCACTGATAATGTTGAGGTGCTACAAGGACATCTAAGCCTGTGCTGCTTGTGGTGTGTTTGAAACCCAATCTAGTTACATGTTTTCTTCTGCTACCACTGCCAGTCACTGACAAAAGGTCACACTTGCTTATGTCAATGCCTCTTTCCAGGTTTGCTGATGTTTGCCATCACACATATCCTGTACTCTTCAGCCTTTGGCATGAAGACTTTGGACCTCAAAGCCGGCTTGTTGATGGGCCTTGTTTCCAGTTCCTGTTATGCCTTCCTGTACTCCTACCTCTCAGGCCCATTCACCTACCTGGTAGCTGTCTACATTGCCTTGATTGGCTTCATGGGCTGGCGAGCAGTCGCCGGCATGCAGCTGTGCAACGACCTCTGGACATGGACCAAGCTCTCAGCCTGCATTGGAGCGATGCTGTTCATGGTGTCGGATCTGACCATTGCACTTAACAAGTTCTGTTTTCCTGTGCCCTACTCACGCTTCATCATCATGGCTACCTACTATGCAGCCCAAATGCTTATTGCACTCTCAGCTGTAGACAGCAGAGATGAAGAGGACTTCAGAAAGAGGAGCTAGGTGGAGTGCCAATTGTCTGTGAACAATGTGGGCTATATCTCAGGTGCTGTAGCTGCATTCACCCCTGAGAGAGATCTCCATTTCTCTGAGCACATTGGTGATGTTGATTTTGCTTCTTTGAAGCATCACCTTCGGGGATTTTTTATTTCAATGGCTTTCTCTGAATACAGCTTACTTCAGTGTGAAGTCCTCATCAGAAAGCTTAAACTGTCCCTGCAATAGCTACTCAGTCAACTTTTCCTCCTTGGAAGTGCTGTACTACCGCATTACTTGTTAAGTCTTGCAACTGATGCTGAATGTCTGGGATGAGGAGGTTTGGCCATGCACTGTGCTGGAACACTTGCTTTCACTAGTAAACAGACAGGCACGGATCTCTGGTAAAGTCATAGGTAAAAGCTAATCTAATCAACATTTGTCTCTTTTTGTGTATTACTTAGTATGCAAACTGGACCTATTGCCTCTGCTGAAAGAAAACCTGGAGTTTCAGTAAAAACACCGTAATCCAGATGAGGGATAAGCTTTGGAGTCAACACCAGGAAGTGGGGAGCCCCCAGCAGAACCAGAACAAAAGCAAAACACCAGAGAGCATAGACCAAGACGTGTGCTGACATGCAGTGCTGTGTGCTTTGATCATGGTTCATCACTGCTCCTGGGCATGTCTGGCTGCAAGTCAGCGCTGTCATGAACTAGGAGTTTGATGGGATTTCAGGGACATCTAGGTAGCGAGGTCACACTGCTCTCCCCTGTCATTCGTGTGCAGTTACATAGTGTCTGCAGGCACCAGTGTCAGCTGAGATGTAATGGGCACATGAGGAACTTTGAGCTTGTGTCTTGCTAATGTATGTCCCAATTATCCTTAGTATGGCAGACAGGAATCTGACTTTTATGCCTTTCTTTCCCAGTATCCTAATAATATTCCATATACTCATTAAGCTTTACAATACCACTGCTTGCAGTATCTCTTGGGTTTTTATGCGAGCATCTCCCATGGAGAAAGCCTGATTTTGGATGTATACTGTTGCCAGCTGGTGGTAACAGTCAGCTTTGCACCACTTGGTTTTAGAAAGCCTCTTTCAGCAGGGCTTCCAGAAAAGCACAGAAGTATGTTCAAAGTGCCTGCCGCTTCCTTCTCAAACTCACATGGATGCAGTGAGAATGCCATCAGGGCTGTTTAATTCTAGATGCTTTGGATTTGTCTGCCCATCTGAGGAAGCAAGATTACTTCTGATTTCAGGCTCTTAAAAAGATAAGAGGTTGCCCCAATTTTTAATCTCAGTTCATTTGTGACCATATGTATATATTTTCCTCTTATTTAGGATATTTCATAGCAAACTCTCTGTTTGAAACTATCTCGAATGTACATTTTCTTTCTGGCCCTTTCCTAGGGCCACTCCCATGGACTGAGATGCTCCCCCAGTGATTTAAGAAATGAACGCACTCAGCTGTGCAAAGGAGGCTTGCCGAGGGTTCCTCACCTCTTCAGATCTGCAGGCAAACAGGGACAACCAGTGCAGACTGCGCTACTTGAATCCATGGGCCCCAACAGCCCTTGTATGCAGGCAGAGGGAGCAGGAGGGGCAGCCTTCCAGACCAGTCTTGTGGGCTGAAAATCACCACGGTCTCCATACCTAGCATGCCCAGACCATTCCAGGTTAAAGCCTGGCACTGAGTCCCTGGCACAGTGGGCAGAGCAGGAATTCCTCTTTGTAGAGTGAGACAGGGTCAGGGGGCAGCTAAGGAAACTTTACCAACCCTGCCAGCTTTTCCCTTGGTGTCAAAAGGTGCTCTGTGGATCTTCTGCTCCTCCCTGGCCTTGCATGGTGGGGCTGGGTGGCCAGTAGGCATTGCCTCCCCGTGACTCCTGCATTAGTGCAAATGAAGCCAGTATGACAGAAATCTAGGTTAACCATCCTGACCCCATGAAGTTGACTGCTGCTTTTCAGTCAGACAGAAAGGTCAGCTGCATGATCGAGAGGGAAAGCATAGTAAATAGCACAGCCCTGTGTAATCTCTTCCGTTTAATGCTGTTGTGTAATTTTGTCAGGATTCATTCACTGGCACACCAGGGCCTGCCTAGAGTAAACTAGTAATGGAATTTAGAGCCATAGAACATCTTCATTCATCAGTACTGCTTATCTCCTGGCCACAGCTTGAACCCAGCAGTGTAACTCTGCAGATGTCACCCGCTGCTACTCAGCTTGAGTGTTTGCAAATCAATTCCTGCAACAGGCTGACCCAGCTAAGAAGAAATCTAAGCATTTGGGGTGAACCCCACTATTCTCCCAGCGTGGGAGCAGACAGCACATATCAGTCTGATTTACAGCTCCTTGACATGGGTCAGTCCAACGTACTTGGTCCTTACCTGGCACTTCTTCAGGGGAGCCCCCTGCACCCTGAACTTCCCTTTGAGAAGAATGACTGCATGTTAAAGCAAGCTCTTTTAAAAAGTTAAAGTTTTGATTTTGTCTTTCTTCTCCCCTAGAAATGAGTAGTCTTCAGTTTCCTGGAGATGGCCAAGTTGCTTTTCTGTGTCCGTTTTCATCTTGGCTGGCTTTGTTATCCTGCTCCACCACCAGCCACTGGACACTTGCAGAAATGGATCTTTCAAGTGCTATTAGGAGACTTGCCCATTCCTCTTCACTTGTCATCAGAGGTGCAGTTTCTGGTAGCAGAGTTCTCTGGGTAGCTCTAGCTGGGACAGCAAACACGTGCAGCTCAAGTGGGTTATGGTTCCCTCACTGTCCTCCCATCTGGAGTGTATCCTGGCCAGCCACGCTGGCTCCATCCCAGTGCTGAAATGGCTTCAGACTTCCCAGGAACATGAGGCAGAGTCTTCAGCATACAAAGTCAGGGGGAGTCCTGGCTGGCTCCAAGGTTTGCTAGCAAAGGCTCTCAGTCTTCAAAATCTCTCTCCCACTCTGCATTCCTCCTTTTAATCCATATACTTGAATGACACCATTTTCCTGGAGGCTCTTTCCTGCTGGGAAGAGACCACCTGCTGTGGATACTTGACACAACTTTGAGGTTCATAAACCCTAAGAAACACGAAACAGTTGCTGATAGTCCATTAAATACTTTTTCTTGGGATTAAAGCTGTTCCCTTAACCCCAGTGAGGACAATCTCACTTTGAAAGGGAGCAAACAAGAAGTGGGAACAAGGTGACTTTTTGTGGTAGTGCCTTTGTGCGCCTTCCTGTTGTCTCTTTGCATTGTAAAACTGTGAGGTTTGATCCATTCTTCTCCTTTTCAGGGGTACAGTCTTTGGGAAGCACTCAGTCTTTGGCCCAGGGACATCACAGAGGGAATGAAGCCTCCCAGCGGTGTAGTGTGCCTGGCCCCAGCAGCATCAGCTCCTTTGCCTGCTAAATAGGGAGGCTTTCTTTTCACACTGCTGTATTCAAACATCCTCTGCAATTCCTGTCTATGATCTTTTGAGGTTTCACACATGGTTCCATTACTTTTGCTCTCTTCTCCTTCTGTAGTTATTACCCTCTTTGAGATCCCTTGCCTCCTCATTTGGACAGATAAAAGATGTAGCACATTTATTTCAGTTTTGTGTCTCTGTAGATAGATCCTCCTCACACAGGACTCCCAGTGAAGTCAGAGAAGCAATGTTAATTGCAACTCTTTTTAAAATACTAGTAATGCTTCTGGGTTGCACCAGTCACCCAGACATCAGCAGGATGAAGTTGGTGCAGAAATGGTGGGTTGAGAAGAAAAAAGAGGATTCTCACAGCTTTATTCCTACTCTAACAAGAAAATTGCATGCATGCTTGGTGCCTGGCTTCATACTCCTCTGTACTGAGGCAGCTCCAAGACTGATTTGTTCAGAAATTATTCTAACATGGCTTTTAAGTAGACTGCTGAAGGTTTCATGTTGTAATCCCTGGAGATAGTTTTTACACAAGTACATAAAATCCCCAGGACAAACTTTGCAGAACTTTTAGTGACTCTTCAGAGTTTTCTGTTCCTGTAGTTTTGGCACTAACTGTAGGTTTTCAGCTTGCTATCATGGTAATTTTGGGAGCAATTCTGGAAGAAGCAGATCCAAGCAAACAGCAACTGTAAAGCTCAGTGGCAGGTGTCTCTTTCTTGTTGCTTAGTTTCTGGATACAGACATGGGCTCTGTTTAGCAGAGGTGTAACTGCGTTCTGGGAAGAGGAAAGGAAGTTCCAGCTTCTCATGACAGAAGTCCTCTTGGATACTTCTCCTGCCTTTTATCCATGCTTTCTCCTTTTGTGGCCTTAGGTAAGCCACTCAAATTTTCTAGGGCCGGGTCCTCATCTGGTGTAAAAAGGCATGTGTGTATGAGGGCCAGTGCTACGCCCAGTTACAACAGCACAGGACCAGCCCCTCATCCCATTTCTAAAATGGGAATATTGGCACTTACCTACCTACCTCACAAGGATGCTATGAGGATTAATGCTCATACTGTGCTTTGAAGATATAAAGTGCTATGTAAGTCCCAAGTATTATCCTACCTTAGTGTTAAAAATGGTTTTAGGGATCTGTAGGACTTTCCTTAAAGCACGGAACATTTGACTGCCTTTTCAGTTTGCATCAGATGGAAAGAAAATGCTAGATTTTTATTTATACTGGTTAACAGGATGGGCACAGCTGCACTTGAACTCTGAGGAGGCTTCAGCTTAAAAGCCTGAACTCTAGTTTCAGTTTTGCAGATGGTTTTTAGGTCTTCCAAAAGCCTCAACCAAATTCTTAGATATGAGTCTTACATCCAAATTTTGCTATCTGGTTTATCCCTGACTTAGCTAAAATAAATCTAATCCAGCCAAAACACAGTGCTCTCAGAATCTGCTGAGGCTGTTGAAAAGACTGTAACAGAAAAGGAAGTAATCCTTTTCAACCTTCATTCTGCAGGTCAGCTAAGTTTCATGGGACAACCCGCAGAGGGATGTTTAATTTCTGTGATTGTAAGTTTTCTGGCTTTAATCAGGAGAGGAAAGGCCTTGATGAAATCAATAAGGTCATCATATCCTTCTTGAACTACTTCCTTTTCACCTGAATCAAAGAAATAGCAGGTTCCGTCATGAAGGAAGAGCTTGTACCGCTAGTCCTATGGCCCAGAACAAATGTTGATCTAGAAATACAGCTCTAAACCATCACCATGCTCTCAACTAGTATAAAAATACCACTGTTCACTGATTTCAGATTTGGACCACAGCCAGAAGCTACTTGGTTCTAGTAGCATTAGCTGCTGTACGAACACAAATGAAGGAGAGGAATTACACACCAAGAAATATGAGCTGTGTACATGTGAAATGGACCGTAATTTAGAAGCAGCTGCAGTAAAATCTTGATATGAACTCAGAAGCAAACACAATGCAAATTTTTATGGTTTCTTTAATATGTTTGATGGGTTTTAATTTTCCTAGTTTGGAGAAAGTTTTCTTAATGCTATTTTATTTTTGCTCTTATTGTAAAGAATAAAATTAAACAACTCTAGATAGACTACAAATGAAAAGAGATGGCCAGTTGGCAGGAATGCCAAAACTTCAGTGGCTTGTATTGTTTCTGTGGTGACACTATGCTGCTGTAGGATGAGCTACTGGAATGGTGTGACGGCTCAACAGTGAGGCTGAAGCACAAGGCCAGCCTCATGTTCTCATGTAAGAGGGATGCAGGGGCTGAGCCACTGAGACAGCAGTGGGAGTACAACCAGGCCAATTTGGATCAGTCAGGAGAGAGAGAGAGAGCATCAGGAAATAAAGAAAAAACTTTTCCTGACAAATAAAAAGCAAGAAGCCAAAGCCAGCCTGCTGGGCAATGGTGCTGAATCAGTACAAACATGTACCTAGACTCTGCTTGTGAATGCTCCTGTAGGACCAGGAGGCCTTGCGAATACACCTGGGGAGCTAACACACCCCGGGAGGTTTGCTTCAAGCTCATGGCACTGGCAGAGTGAGGTCAGCAGAACCTGATGCTTTGTTAAATAAATGCCAAAAACTAGAACACCACAACAATCACCACTAAACCAAAACAACAACTACAGAAAACAAGGAAAGAGCAAACGCCATTGGTCTGTCCTGAACACTAATCTCCACGTCTTGTACCCATGCGAGCCTTTCACTTCAGCCCCTCTTCCATGCATTCCAGGCAGAGTGCACTGAAAGACATGACTGAAGCAGCTGCTGTCCTCTGGGAGCCAAGCATTTTGCCAGGTCTGAAAGTGTCTAGCACTTCCTTTACTGTGATTATAAAGGTCACCACATGCAGTATGGCCACTTGATCTGGGATCTTTTCTTAACACATTTTTATGCTGATTTTACTATTTTAATTCTTTGTTTGGACTGTATTTTTCTCTCATTTCTTCTCTGTGTAACAGCAATTAAAAATATTAATTTACTGTGTATTTTTACTGTCCAGATACAATGTCTCCTTGCTCATTTTATGTTTCTATGACAGTTTCAGCATGGAGCGGCCAACTGAATCTTTGTGGCAGGCAGTTTTGTGCCACTGTTACACCCATTAGTTGTGTGGCTCTGCCCTGGAGCTGCCCAGTGCCCCATTGAAGCTGACCGACTGTCGCAGAAAGCTACAGTATTTTTGTCTGGGGAACCCTGAAACACAGCCACATGAACCCCATACAGCACATCCAACACAAACTGACCATGCACCACCGTGATGATGGCACCTAGTTCTTGTTACAACAGATCCCGGGTGCCCTGGGATGCGGAGCCCTGAAGCACACTCACCCCTTGCTGCTGCAGCCAGTCCCATGTACAAAAGCCATTTGTTCACACTTCCAAGGAGAAGGCAGCCTGCTGCAAAGGACTGCTCTGGGAAGGCTGCTCACTGCCTAGAAATCCCAGACAAACGGCCGAATCTTTCTCACCCCTGTCCCTCCCCCCAGCAAAATTTCCAGGAGGAAAAAAGTAGGGTAGTATGGACATTTTTCTCTGGTTGGGGTATGATGCCATTTTTCCCAGCTGTTTGATGCAGTGGCACAGATATTTGGTTACATTAATCCCAAACCAGGCCATCTGTCACCAATGGAATGGGTTTCAAGGATTTATAGCAAAGAAACACAGTGTGTGTAACTACTCCAAGCCCATTCAGTGGACTCCTTTGATGTTTCTCTTCGAAGATGAGTAGTTCCTGGTTTGAAAACGAACCAGTTCCAGGCAGAAATACTACCAAATTCTTTTCAAAGCAGCCTAAAACGGTTAACGGCAGGTGAACAGGGTGCTTCTTCCCTCTTTCTTTAATTTGGTTGTTTACAGTTCCTGTAAAATATTAGAGGCCTGCTGGGAGGAGCATCCCATTTCCTCACACCTCCTTCCTAGCTCCACATGTAACAAAGGTGGCAAAATATTCCAAGACTGAGCTTGTGGCTGTAGCTGGCCACTGCTATGCTTTTATCCCACAACTCGCTCCTGGAAGAATTCACTAAAAGAACCAGCACCAATGTATATAAATACATATCTGTCAATTGGTTGACCTTACAATGGTTCAGATATTCTGTAATCCCTTATCTAGTCTTGGCCACCAGCATGGAGGCTCCTGGGTTCTTTTGGATCTCAAGTTTATTTTCTACAGCCAGCTTTTTGAGAAAGTGATCCCCTCGTGTGCAAAGCTGAAGATTGTATTTTCCTTCTTGGTATCGCAAGGATTTAAGTACTTCAGATTTGTGGCTTACTGTGTGTTTATATACAATCTGACATAATGAAGCCTAGATCATCATGGAGGTCCTGCTGAGCTATCTGGAGACAAGGAGACAGAGCCCAAGGCTCCTCTTGAACTCAGAAGCAGGATTCTCATTGACCACTGCAGAAGCAAACTGATACATTGAAAACTGCAATATTTGGCTCCTTTTATTACTATTAAGATACATTAGCAGATGGTATTAGAAATATCACTAACACATACCCTGCTGTCTTAAACCACACAGAGGGAAGGTGGAAATATTAGCATCCCTGCTGAGCAGAAGCCCCACTCTGCCACTTGGTTTAAGTGACTATTACAAACGCCAAAGGCAGTTGCATTTTGAGCCACACAAACAAACTCCACAGCCACAGCAACGGCTGTGTTCTGCATGCTGGCCCAGGAAGAGCAAGTTCCACTAATTGTATTTTGTGTTTTGACTTCTGCAAACTTTCTGCCCCTGTGTCCAGGAGGCGTTTATCACCCTATTTTTAAGGAAAAAAAAAAAAAAAAGGAAAAATTAAAGTTTACTTAGTTTACTGCAAGCAAGGCTACGTTTTGTGTCCAGGCCTCACAAAGTTCTGACTAAAAAAACCTATAAAGCTGTATAAAGCTTTCCACTATATAAAGAAAAAAGCTGACTGGCCGTACTTTTTGTAGGAAGTGAATGGCTACATTTAGGGAGTTCTCATTTTCATTCTCATTTCTCCTCGTTCAGTTTATCACTATTCGTAATAATTCACTTTGGGTCTAACAGGCTTTGTGTTCTCTGCAGCCTGCCACTTCCCAGCCTAAGTAAAATTGCATTCACTCCTTCTGAGCTTCAACAACAGGAAATATGCTGGTGTGTGTCACAGAGGTGGAGCAATGCCCTGTTTGGTTTTGTGGATAGTAAGAAAAGGGTTAAAACTGAAAACATAGCTAAGCAGAAGAATGCAGGTGTCTTTCCTTAAAGAACAGAAGACAGAATAGCATACCTGTATCAGGTTTGTGTGGCAAGGTTTTCGTAGCAGGGGGGCTACAGCTGTGGCTTCTGTTGAGAAGCTGTTGGAAGCTTCCCCTGTGTCCAACACAGCCAATACCAGCTGGCTCCAAGATGGACCTGTCACTGGCCAAGGCTGAGCCCATCAGCAGTGGTGGTCACTGATACAATAACATATCTAAGAAGAGGAAAAAGTTGCTGTGCAATTGGGCAACTGCAGCTGAAGACAGGAGTGAGAATATGTGAGAGAAACAGCCCTGCAAACACCAAGATCAGCATAGAAGAAGGTGAGGAGGCGCCCCAGGCACTGGAGCAGAGATTCCCCTCCAGACCATGGGGAGGCAGGCTGAGCCCTGCAGCGCTTGGAGGTCTATGGTGGAGCAGATGTCTGCCTACAGACCATGGGGGCTCCATGAAGGAGGTTGCGACCTTGTTGGAAGCCTGCGCCACAGCAGGCTCCTAGCAGGACCTGTGGCCTACGGAGAGAGGAACCTGCGCTGGAGCAGGTTTGCTGGCAGGAGTTGTGACCCTGTGGGGGACCCATGTTGGAGCAGTTTGTTCCTGAAGGACTGCACTCCATGGAAGGGGCTCACGCTGGAGCAGTTCATGGGAAGGACCCAAGCTGGAGGTGTTTGTGGAGGACTGTCTCCTGTGGGAGGGACCCCACGCTGGAGCAGGGGAAGAGTTGTGTGGAGTTCTCCTGAGGAGGAAGATACAGAAGAGATAACATGGTAAACTGCCCACAACCCCCATTCCAAGTCCCCCTCTACTGCTGCAGGAAGGAGGTAGAGAATTTGCGAGTAAAGTTGAGCCTGGGAAGAAGGGAGGGATGGGGGAAGGTGTATTTAAGATTGGGTTTTACTTCTCATTACCCTACTCTGATTTGATTAGTAATAAACTAATTTCAGCAACTTGAGTCTGTTTTGCCCATGACAATAATTGGTGAATAATCTCTCCCTGTCCTTACCTCCACCCACAAAGCCTTTTGTTATGCTTTCTCCTGTCCAGTTGAAGAGGAAGAACGATAAAGTAGCTTTGGTGGGCACCTGGTGTCCAGCTAGGGTCAGCACAATACATTCAGATGAACAGAGACAGGCATTAGAGAGGTTTAGCTCCCATGGAATCAGCATAGAAATCAGCAACTGAGTGTCCTGCATGACTATGTGAACTGGGAGATTTGCCCATCCCTTAGATTGCTTCTTACTCCTTTATGAAAGCCTGTAACCAAGTAAATGCCATTGCAAGTCTCTTAAAAAACAGTCCCTGACAAAAGTCTTCCAAGTACTGATCTGAAGGAGCCTAACAAATACCACTTTCACATTTGGTATGATGTCTCTTAGCACCTGACTCCAGGCAGCAGTTGTCCCTCTTCCAGAACTAAAATCAGCAAGAAAATAGTTCCTGAGTTCGAAAATAAAACTGCAGTTAAGCTCATTTAAGCTATCTCCTAAAGTCAGTTTTACAGTCTTACTGTAACCCCTGCTTTCCCACCTCACTCAGCTGTAAATAGCCCTACCAGCAGAGAAACCCTCCCAGGAGACTGCCCAAGCCCAGGTAAAGAGAAGCCTCAGGAGGCCTCAAAAACAGGCTCCCATTAAAGAATCTGAATATAAATTGACATCTCCCCCACCCAGTGCTTTCACAAGCCTCTGCTTGTAAACAGGCTGCTTTAAATACCTTTGAAGAGGTATGTTCTTATTGTAACAGTGTCACTGCAACAAGCTCTGTGTGGGAAGGCAGAAGGTAAGACTTGGGAACAATCTGATCTAGGGGAAAGCAAGCTGTTCTTGCGCCCCTCAGGCCTGCCTGCCATCCCTGAACCTAGATAAGCAGTGCTGCCAGGGCTCCTCTTGCTTCAGTCTGGCTGGCAGCAATGCTAGACAGGGAAAGCTCCCACTGATTTTAGGGACAAGGAAGCTGTCCCCCAGCTGTGGCTTGAAACTGTGGCTTCAGGGAGGAGTGTATCAGGGAGTGTGGGAAGTGAGAGACCAAATAACACCAGGAATTCTTAAAAAATGGTAAAGAATTGCTTTCAGTCTTTTAGTGGCTGGCTTCAGTGAAAGAAGTGTGTTGCATGTACCATGCACACAAAGACACATAAGTTTGCTTCAAAATCAGAGCAGGAAACAAAGTGTGCACATCCTTTCCCTCCACTGACCCCCAGTGAGCTACTTCAGCACTAGCAGAGAGAACTAAACCTAGGAGGGGGGAGGACTCAGCAGCTGTCAGTAGGCTGTCTAGAAGCAATGATGATAGACAAAAATAACTTTTAAAAGATCTTTCCAAATATAGCCCTCATTATTGGCGCTGTATCAGTTTCATTTCACACTGTTTCATTTCAAGAAAGTGTCTCTCTCTGATTCCCTTTAAGAGACCAACTGAGGCACCAGGGCCTTTCTCTAGAAAGGGAGAACTGAGAAAACATTTCAGTGTCATGATAGACAAAGGATGGATAATTCTTGCTCTCAAATGTTTAACCTTGAATGCTCCCTAGTTAATCATAAGCAGTGTGAGCTAAGCAGGGGCTGATAAAAATCACAGGACACAGCTCTTTTGAGGCACTGCTGTAAAACCACTCTGCAAGCTCTAAGCTTGGGCATGGTGGCATGAAGACATGAGTTACTGGTAGTAAAACCTCACCCTATGCACCTGGAAGTGTACAGTCTTACAGAACCAATTTGAGACAGCTAGAAACAAGGTGTTACAACCTGATTTAAAGTTTCAGTGGGTGGTAGCTTCCGGCATGGAAAAAAAATAAGGAGGGAGAGTGGGATATGGGATGTCTTATTTTCTTCCATTTTGTGTCTTAGAATTTTTTACTTGCTTTACCCGGTGCAGTGTCTGTGGCATCTGCAAAGAAAAAGGCACAAAGCTGTTGTTAGAACGTATCAGCTGTCTGCTTGGAGGTGCTAAGTACTGCACATGTGAGAGCCACACCGGTTAGGAACTGGGAAATGCCCGTACTTGCTTTTGAGCTATCTTGGGAATTCATGAGACCATCTTAAGGGACCTACTACTGCTTTCAAGCAACTGAAGACAAATGACAGTAACTTCAGAGGAAAACAAAGTCAAAACTAGGTTGTGTTTCTGGATATGAAGCTGCAGTACTTAACTGAGCAATCTCTTCCTCTGTGGACAAAGAGCAGAGCCATACTGACTCAGGGAAGTGTGATCCCTAGCGTCAGTCCCAGTAAAAGCACTCACCCTGGAAAGCAGCAGGGTGTTAAATTATACTCAAACATGAAATCTATGGTTAACTCAACCTAGAGAGAATCACACCCAAAAAATCACAGTGGCTACAAAACTGATTTACCACAGATGATCAGCTTGCAGCTGCAAGTTGTAGGGATGATAAGCAGACAATACTACTTGTTGAGTTGAACCACAACTTAGCTTTGGATGTGATGCTAATATTGCTCTTGTACAGGGTCATTGTTGGGTAGGGGTTGCTGATGAAAGCACAGCTCATGGCGCAGTCTTTGCCACAACTCAGGCTGTGATTCTTCAATGGGACGATGAAACAAGGAAGCAGAGATCTTCCTAGGAAACTCCATCTTGAAGCCAAAATACTCTGCTGAGGATGGAATCACTGCGGGATGCATTGCACTATACTGTCTGTTGCACATGCAAACACCATCAAGACAGTCTTCTGCACAAGTACAAATCCAAAGAGCTTGGGTATGGCATTTCATGACCTGGGCCTTATTTGCCACCAGGGAAAACTCAGGGAAATTATTTCATTCAGGGAAGAACAAACAATACACCACATTACTACTAGCATCGGACCAGCATACCAGTGTCGACATGTAAACAAATACAAACAGAAAAGCAAGAGCAGAAGGAATCAGAAATCTCACTCTCCCATCTATCTATGCAACTGTAAGCAAGGAATTAATTTGTTTCTTGGTGTGTAAATAAGGTATCATGTTATGTTTTTTGCTCCATGGGGATATACTGATGCCTTCTCTCACTAATGTTGGATATTTGGCTTCCAAGGCACTTTAGAAATGCATGATTAAATTACACCCAATTACAAACCAAAGCAGGTGATCTTGTAAAGCAAGGGATATTACTCTGCTGGTGTCGCTCTGAGGCATTAATAGTCTACAGAATGCCCTGAGGGAATCAAGGGGAAGTGAGTGTGCAATTAAATTTCCAGTGTCCACTGCAAAACTTCCACTTTCAACCTCTGTTTAAACAACATTTCTTGAAATCTTTATTATCTCCTTTTGCAATGGAATGAAGACCCTTCAGGTAAATCCCTGGATCCCAAATGTAGTGATGTATAGCAGAACTCTCCTATGAGATCTCGTTCTCAGAAAACTACTTATCTCCTTCTTATCCTTCAGAGCTTTTCTACCATCTCTCAGGTTTGTGCAAATAAGCCGTGTGACTTGCTATGTATAATGAAGAATAGAAAATCAGTTCTCATTTGTTTGTGTCCTGCTATCTTGCCCTAAAACCAGGTAGGCTGTTATCAAAGGAATGTTCAAGGGAAGGCACGGCAAGGTACAAACAACCTAGCTTTCCTCCATTTACTACTCCCCTACACTTGCCTACGTACAAAGAAGTTACACGATCCATTTCAGACACTGCAAATTTCAGGCCTGGAGTACTTCTCTACACAAGAACACAACCATAGCCACATAACTGGAAGTGCTCTTTCTCAGCTGCACATGTAGCTGAAGTAACACACCTATGGTCTAGTTATGTTTATCAGGGAAGACTGATACTTAAATACACAGTTTGACACCTCATTACTCACCTTAAGATACAACTTATTCTGTTATTTTAATGTATTGCTCATTATTCTTACTGGGATTAGAAGCCTTGTGGATAGGCTTCTGAAGAAATATATACATCGTCTGAAAATATGTATTAATATATAGTTTGTTTCATACTACTATATTATATATTATAACCAGAGTATGCCAAGCAAAAAAAATTTGTCTTGGATCTCATTACTCAGAGTAACTACATTCTGCTTTGCCCCCAGACTGTGGAAAAGGCTTACTCACCATTTAGTTTTGATGAGCTAGGTCATGTTCAGGTTTTTCAGGAAGCCCTGCTAATAAGACATCCTTACTATTGACTAGGCCTGAGCAGGGAGTGACTGAACAAAGGAGGTGTTTACGGGGTAGAATGACCTCTGGGTGTTTAACTTAATGTGCTTGTCAGGACTTCTTATAGCTTCTGACCCAGAAAGACTGTCACACAGTGTCCTACATGTGACAGATTTGTTTTTTATTTAGGAAACAAATCCCAGTCAGACTGGAAATATGCTACATGACAGATGACTTGCAATGCCAATCTTCTGTTAAGATATGCCAGTATCACCTCTGTACACAGATGGCCCCTTGAATTTTAAACAGCATCGGTATGAACTGCTACGTAATGTGCTCCACATGCGTGTAGTCAAAGGAAGCCTGAAGAGATTAACAACAAATGGATAAGATAGGCCTGGAGGTATTCTTGCACCTATTCCCCAGCTGGGGACCTGAGGTGCAGAATAGTTCAGTGATATGTCTAAGGCCACAGAGGGAACCTGAGCTAGTCAACAGTCTTATGTACAAGAGAACCTGTCTTCCTTCAGTGCTGCCATGGCTTTTTATGCTTACCTCTGTCTTTGGAGATGTACCACTGCTCCTGTGAATCCAGAGGGTCAGTGTCCCCAGTGTCATTGCAGACAATAACTCAGAAATAGTCTTTTGTCCCTGGGGGCAAGCCTGTGACAACATACTTATTGCTGTAGACCTCTGCAGCTGTGAACCATGTGGCAGAACTGACATCACATTTCAGGACACAGTTGTCTGCTAGTTGTCTTCTACTCCTGAGTTACGATTTAGGGTCACAGCATTAGGGATTTCTTCAACAAGTTGCACATCAGTGGGTTGGCAGGGGAAATCTAAGAATTAATAAGCATTTTTAAGTATTGATTTCTTCTGTTTGGGACCCTCCCTCTGTACTTTCCTGAGGTTAAAAGGTTTTCAGTTCAGCTCCTCCCTTCCATTGTCCCTGTGTGTCTAGGGAAGTATTTCTTTCCTTGATTTCTTCTAGCTTGAGCAACCTGAAGACCATCTTTCCCTGTGCATGTAGTTCCCGTCTCCTGAAAAAATAAGTATGTTAGTTTTGAAAAGCACTCTCTGAAAAGCTGACAAGTACAACATATACTGCAAAGGTCCCAAAGCCCCAGCAAATCATTACAGTAACAGGAGCAAGGAAGAGCAAGCACCAAGCAGGAGCTTAAGGAAGCAGGAGCAAGACAGCCTGCCTCCACTTGGCTGTCACAGGCCAACTTGCAATAGCAATCATGTCACCAGACTGCTGAGGGGACAGACACCGTTGTGTTAGTGCTGTTAGGGGGATTTGCCCAATCATGTAATGGCATGAAAAACAAGGCAGCATTTGGTGATGTCTGGAGCAACAACTGCTTCACCTCCACATTGGACAGTGATCAAAGCCCTAGAAGTACCTTCCTTACCCTCAGCTCTGAACCATGCTGCTTGGCTCAGCGGACTGTCTCTGAGATAGTGTGAAGATGGGACTTAGGAAACGCCGTGACAAGAGGTAGAAAAATCCTTTCTGACCAGGAAGTCTTTCTCCCCTTGCGTGGGAATATTTTGGATTGCTCCTGTGGCTTTTTTCTCAACTCCAGTACTGATGGGGAAATTGTATGAAATTTCTGTCAGCAGAGGAATACCTCCTATCAGTACCCAGAGGTGACCAAGATGATCAATTTTGCCCTATACTGTACCTGCAACTTGCATCTGAATGTCATAAAGGAATTCTCCATAACTGTTCTTGAGGATAATCTGGTACTAGTCAGAAACCAATTGCCTGGTCTTGTGAATAAGGACTGGGAATGGTTCTGTGCTCCCTCATGCTGATATGCCTTCTTTTTGCCACATCACTGGTGTTGG
Source organism: Psilopsiagon aurifrons (assembly GCA_025447955.1). Taxonomy (NCBI): domain Eukaryota; kingdom Metazoa; phylum Chordata; class Aves; order Psittaciformes; family Psittacidae; genus Psilopsiagon; species Psilopsiagon aurifrons. The sequence goes on along the minus strand of JAOEHY010028051.1, from coordinate 1,524 downwards.
GGGTGGCAAGTCCTGGCCACAGCAAACATACAGCTATTGTGTTCTGCTTCCTGGCTTGGAAGGGAACAGAAACAAGCTACATCTTTGAGCACAAAAGAGATATCTGTGTTTAAAAGAGCCACTTGTACATGATCAGCCTGATAGAAAAATATTTCAAGGACAACAGTCCTAGCGATTTCTTCAAGCTGTAAAGGTTTTGTACTCAGTAAAAAGCACAGAGCTTCATTAGCTTGGGAGACGCCACATAAACCTTCTACTACAGTTCATTAGTTTGATCATTGCGAAAGCTGAGAGAAAACAGCTGATGTGATACAGATAAACTTGTAGTTTAGACTGAGAGATACATTCTTACACTGTGACTGATTCTGCAAAGTACTGTCCAGCTTCAGCTGGTACAGTAGTCTAGGCTTAAAAAAAAGGAAAGCATGGAAGGTGCCCTCAGCCTCTACAGAAATGAGATCAATAGCTACGTTAAAAGAAATTGTACCTCAGAAAGGACAGTGCTGGGACATCAAGCACTGTCCTTATAGCCCAGTGACTCCTGTGGTCACTTAAGGTTTACTCAAGAATGATTTCACTTCAGTTAGCATTGACTGAACGCTCAAAAGATAAACTGCATGCTTAAAAAAATGCATGGTGCTGTCCCAACACAAACCACCATGTGGCTCTTCAGCCTCACAGTTGTATCAAACCTATGGGGTGGATAAAAGAAAAACAAAGAGAAGTTAAAAGTTAAGAGTGAGAGATTGTAGAGAAATGTAAAGCCGTTCTTCAAACTGTTGAGTCCTGCTCTGGAGACCGGAAGAAGAAACCTTCAAATGGTTACAGCAGAAGCACTTAGTACATGGGTTATAATGTCACCAGCTCGTTTCCCAGCATCATCTGAATATGACTTCTGAGACTTCCTCAGTCAAGCCTGATTCTCTTTTTACTGTATAGGAATCAATGCAATGTAGTGTGACTCATGAATCTTTTCTTGCTGGCGTTATTGCTACCGAGGGCAGTCAGCACCATGCTGTTACCTTGGAAGTGTTTTAGACATAAAAAAGTCTGACTTTAACAATTAAGCAATTCTAAGTACAAAACAATAAAGATTTAAATACTTTGCTACCTCAAGAGTAAGCTATCTAGGGATTTCATGGCAGGTCATAACACATTCATTTTCAAGACGTAACTAGTGTCACTGAAGCATCACCTCTGACAGTATTATTTCAACTTTAGCATGCTGACACCTGACTGTTCATCCCATTCAAATGAAGGACCTGAAAGAATTATAATCCTGTCTCAGCACCACTGTACTTACAACAAACACTATTTCAAACACAGAATCATAGAATAGTTAGGGTTGGAAAGGACCTTAAGACCATCTAGTTCCAATCCCCCTGTCATGGGCAGGGACACCTCTCACTAAACCATGCCACCCAAGGCTCTGACCAACCTGGCCTTGAACACCACCAGGGATGGAGCATTCACAGCTTCCCTGGGCAGCCCATTCCAGTGCCTCACCACCCTCACAGTAAAGAA
>JAOEHY010028050.1:30280-42218 GCA_025447955.1 Psilopsiagon aurifrons | reverse complement strand
GGGATGGGGCAGCCACAGCTTCTCTGGGCACCCTGTGCCAGCGCCTCAGCACCCTCACAGGGAACAGCTTCTGCCTCTGATAGGTGAAAGCCGTTCCCCGTTGTCTCACCACATCTGATTCCTTCCCCCCAGACCCACCCCAACCCACACTATCAATCTTTTCAAGCTAGCTCTATACTGAAGCATTCAGGGTTGAGATCTGCAGGTGTCCTTGGGTGCAAGGAAATGCCAGCTGGAGCCAAGGGAAGCCGCAGCACAATCCTTTCCCTCTGTGTGTGTGTGTGTGTGTGTGTGCTGGGAAGCAAATTGGCACTGAGCTTTTGGGAAGAGCCTTACTAAGCATCCAAGTGCCCATCCTCCACGTACAGATCTCCATCAGCTTCAGGTGGACCTCACCCTAACCCAATGCAATCTGTGTTGTAACCCAATACAACCTGTGCGCTATGAGTGCTTGGGACTTCCTTGAGGCAAAAGCTTAAAGATAGTGGGACTTGACCCCGGATCTTTCTTGGTTTCCGGTACAAAAGCAAGTATCTAACATTGATGGCAATTTTCTGTGGCATGGATGTCAAAAATGAGAGTTAATGAGTAACATTGGTTATTAATAAGTGCTGGGATCTCTGGAGAACTTTAAACCCCAAATGACTGCCATAACATTAACTCTGAAACACAGCTCACAGCTTCAGGGCAAAGTCACCCTCTCTTCTATCCATTTCCACCACATTTTTGGAGTTAAAATGATTCAGGTTTCTTGTTTTCAGTGATAAATATCACTTAATCACTTTGAGATTTTTACCACCTTTCTTTTCTCTGCTACAAAGTTCAAATTAGGACACATTAAATCACCCATGAACAGTAAAAAATGTGTACTGTTAGGATATGGCAAAAGGAAAACCTAATTATGTTATAAACTGTCAGGCAGCACTTAAATAAAGCGAATTGTCATGAATGGCAAATGGAGAAGGAAAGGAGAGGTAAAATCTTGCACCGCAGGTATTCAGTCCTGCAGTTGCAGTGTAGAATCACACAGTGGTTTGTGTTGGAAGGGACCGTGAAGCTCCTCCAGCTCCATCCCCTGCCACGGGCAGGGTCCCTTCCACTGGAGCAGTTTGCTCCAAGCCCTGTGTCCAACCTGGCCTTGAACACTGCCAAGGATGGGGCAGCCACAGCTTCTCTGGGCACCCTGTGCCAGCGCCTCAGCACCCTCACAGGGAAGAGTTCCTTATATCCAACCTAAATCTCCCCTCTTTCAGGTTAAAGCCATTCCCCTTCTCCTGTCACTATCTAAAAGGAGTGTATACGATTATGCCCAATGCCTCATGCTCCAATGGCAGTCAGCTCCCGAAATCCGCTCATGGAGCAGCGGTGCTGCGGAAGGGACAGCTCTGTGCCATGCACAAGACCTGCAATTAGTGGGACTCACGCCTTGCTGACAGTTATCTTAACTGCTGCTTGTGTGGGACAGGGATCGCAGACAATCCCGCAAGCGTCTGCCCGGGAACACACCACAGGGACCCACAGCTGTGTTTCAGATGGGATGGGAGGCAAAGGGATTGCCGTGCCTGCAGGGAAGAGCAGTAAAAGAATGGAAACTGGGAAACAGCATTCCTCCTGACAGCTCTGTGCAGGAACAGTCCTGTGAACCCCAGACATGTAAAGAAAATTCATTGACACCTCTTGAAAGCAGAAATTGGATGAAATGAAGGACCTGGAAAGGGAGATTTACATTAGGTCTCAGGCACAAGTCCTTCCCTGTGCGACAGGCAGGAGATGAGTGCTTGCTGATATTCCGTCTTTGAGTGACCAAACTGAGCAGGATACACAGACAAAGCAAAGGAAGAGGGGAAAGAGAAGAGGAGCTATTTTAAGAAGAGAAGCCAATGAAATCCCACGGAATGAGAAAGCCTGGGCTCATGCACAGGGGCGTCCTACAGAGTGTCATTACACCAGAGACACATCAAAGGGGCTGCGGGGCAGCAGCGATACTCTGCAGGATGAGGAAGTGTGATTCAGCCCCTGGAGAACTGCTCTGCCCCGGGGGCAGAGGGGACTCCAGCGCAGCTCCGGGGTTGGGAGCTGCACCCATGCCACCACCAGCGATGGTTGAGCCTCACCCTGGGTGGTGAGCGTTGGAAAACATACTCCTCACAACATGAAGGAATGCGTGTTCCAAGGTGGATTTATTATCCCAGCGAACAAAAGCTGCTGAGCCATTCTCCAGGAGCTCATGTGCACGCTCCTGTCTGTTTGTTCCAGATGAAAAGCATTTGCTCTTTGCCTTCCTCCTCCCAATAAAGCACAGACCTCACCCCGTGAGACCAGGAAAAGCTCAGGGCTTGCTAGAACAGCGTGGAAGGTTTGCTTTTGGCAAAGCATGAACATGAAAGGGGCAGGAAAGATGCCCAATTTGGTGGCATGGCTCTTATATTAAGGGAGGACAAATGCCACCCTCCTATCTCCATTGAGGCCACACAGCTAAAGGCGGGCCGGGCACAGAGCTCAGGAAAGCACTTGGAAGATCGCCATCAGATTTTATGGCATAGAAATAGCCATGTGAGCTCTGATGTAACACACCACAGTGTGAGGCTGCCTTTGATCCTATTACAGGTAAACACCCCAGAACAATCACCCCAGAACATCAGTGTGAGGAGCTGCACCCTGCAGATGCATAGGGTGCATCTGCAGGTGTGTGAAGCGCTTGTGTGGTGCACATCCTCATCCAGATCTGGTGAGGGATGGGAGGAGAAACCCTCCTGCCATGGACAGGCAGCAGCGGTGGCTCCTGCTTGTCCCATAGGAGAAGCAGCTCCCTCCTCATCTCCATGGCTGAACCCCTGTGCTCCCCAGCACCCCCTGCCCGAGCAGCCCTGCTCAGCCTGGGCCCCCTGTGACAGCTCCCACCCTCCCGGACACAATGGCCCCGATGGTCACAATGGCCCCAGCAGCCACGGCAGCATCGCCTTCAGCTCCAGCACAGACGGCCCCGTGCACCGGGGTCCCTGTGTGCTGGGTCCCCACAAGGAGATGGCCTCACAGGTGGGAGCTCATGGGTTAGCAGGAGGGATTCCCACTTTCCCTGTCCCCTTCCCCAGGGGTGGCTGGGATGGAAGGGTCTTGGTGCTGCTGCTGTGATGCCTCATCCCTCCCCGGCTGTACCACCGTCATCTGCTGAGAGGTTGGAGCAAACCACATCTGACAGACCTGGGATGGCTCCATAGGGACAAGCTGCAGGATCAGGGCTCCCCGCTGCAGGGCAAAAGGGGGTGGCAGCAGCACAGGACAGGACGAGCGGGGGAACACTCATCTAGAATGAATGTTTGAACCCTTGGTGATCTCCTGCTTTACTGAAATCATTGTTCTCTCTGTGACCCCACCTGTGAGGATGTTCCTTGAGAGACAACAGGCAGTTTAGCAGGGATTAGGGATCTCTAAACATATGACTGCATGCAATAGGATTATGTGGGATTCTTCATTCAGCCACTGAGCTCTGGCAGTGCCAAAAATAGCGCTCTGGACATTGAACTGGTACTTCCCCTCAAAGACAAGGATCACGTAAGCAGATGCACTCACCCAGCAAGGAGGATGCTTCTGCCAAGTTTTAGATGCCCCAAGGGATGAACAGGAACTCCTGGGGCAGCCAAACCCTATCACAAGAGCACTTCAGAAGGCACGGCACCCCGCCTGTCACTGGCAATGACTGTCAGCCCCTATCACCAGGTGCGTGCAAGGCTCGCATGTCTCAAAAGCATCTACATGACTTAGCAGCTATGGTTTCAAAGCAGCTATGGCCTCTGCTCCCCACCCCAACTGCATTGCTTTAGTAGCATGAACACCTCCCTGCTGGGTGGACGCAGTTGCAGCAGCGCAGTCCTGTGCGTACTTGTCTCTTATCTTCCGAAGCGAGAAAGGCCACGAGCCATAATCATGCATATATGTGAATAGAATTGTTTCTGAACAAATCTGTGTTCAGAGCAGGGCCACAGCAACAACCCTGAAATGATGGTCATGGTACAAAATGTGCTCCTCAGGAGCCAAAATCCCATTATTTTCTCCATTTATTCGTATGGAAAAAATGGGGATAAAATGTTTATGGCTGAAATAACACTTGTCCTGAGCTCCAGCAACGGAACCTTGCAAGCGGTCTGACAAGTGGCTAAAATGGGGAAATGGGTGGCAAAAAAAGGTGGTGAATCCATGGGGATGTGGGCATTTCCCTCGAAGGGGATTTCCAAACCATTTGCTGGTGTCCCCCTCCTAATAGGTTTAGGAGCCAGTGCTCAGAGCACAGGGAACAGAAATAGAGCACCCAGTAAGCCAGGGCGTCACGGAAACTAGGAAACCTCTTTAGTGGGTTAAAAATAAAGGCAGACAGCAAAGCGTTTATTTAGGACGCCCAGGAGTAAAGCAGTTAATTGCTGGGGAAGAGCCAGTTTCCATTAGCACGGAGGAGTCATCAATGAACACAAGATAACTGAGTCACGGTTAAATAACAGCGGCAGAAATAGCTTCTCAGTCAAGCAGAGCCTTGGAGCAGCCACGGGTGACAGCTCAGCCCCATGTGTGTCTTGGGGCACACGTCCACACCGCCTCCTCTGCAGAGGGGGGATGTAAATGCACAGTGAAGCGGGTGATGGACCAAGGACCGCAGAGACAGCTCATGCATAGGGGTGGTGCTGGCACTGGCTTTGCCCCAGGACTCCAGCAATGTGACCCAGCTGGTGATGAGGAAGAGCTTTGCCTATTATCAACAACTCAGATTGTCCCTGCACATTCCCGGAAGGGGGAAACCCACTTAGAGGTTTGGGAAGAGCAATGAGCACAGCAGCACAAGGCGCAGGGTGGTGGCAGGCACCCGCAGAGCAACCTGAAGGCTGCTGAGCTGATGCCCTGGGCTGTGTTTGGAAAGGACAGTGTTTTGCTGTCATCACTGATACGTCCCATTGCGCCTTGTGGGTCAGATGCGGTTGAACCATCTTCATGGCTGGTTTGCCATAGCTGTGGTTAGGTGCAGGCTTTACAAGGAACTGCTGTTACAGTTGAGATCTTCATTTGGGGCTGGTGTTCCTTGTGCCAAACACAGAGAGAAACTGCATCCCCCAAAAGAGATGAATGGGTGAGCCAGATCAGACTGACAGCAGGAGCATCAGAAACTGGGTAGCATGTTGTGTTCACTCTGCCCTGTTGCAAATAATCAGCTGAAATGCAAGTCAAGAGAGAATCAAGTGCTTCGACTCTTGCCATGTGCATTTCTCACTATGGTTTATTTTATTTCCACTAAGCTGCTTCCGTATTTCCGGTGCATCATTTGATTTTAAACTCCCTTTAAGCACTTTGAGCAACACCACCTTTGATTTTTAGCTAAAGAAATGGAAGTGTTCAAGGCCAGGTTGGACACAGGGGCTTGGAGCAAGCTGCTCAGGGGAAGGTGTCCCTGCCCTTAGCAGGGATTGAAATTGGAGGAGCTTTAAGGTCCCTTCAACACAAGCCAGGCTGTGACTCTACGAAATGTAAACACCCGCCTTCTCTGCATTTATTCTGCCTACTGCCTGACTTTGGAGTGAGTGTAAGTAGGCTGGTGTTCCCAAAGCGCCCCCGGTTTGCTTACCTTGCTGCTTTTTGGTCACCAGTACATAACCCTTGCATCAGGGCCTTCTGCCCTGGTGAGGAGAGCAAAGTGTGCGGTCAGTTGCAATGTATTTGTCTGGTTCTTTTGTTCCATAGAGGACTAAACCCACAGAAGCCCCTGGAAAAGACCACAAGAGACCAAAGGGAACAGAGGAGACCAAAGCAAAGCAGGATGTCTCCCACTCGCTGCCCACCCCAAAGAACCAGCCATCTCCAGCACAGCACCACAGGGACTGGCCCTTGGCTGCCCACTTCATTCCTTTTGTTGCCCATTATGGGAACTGTCAGCCCAATTCCTTCCATTTCCTCTTCTACCGATCGACTTGCTCCAACTCGTACAGCCCCTTCTACACTGCGCAGAAGGCAACGTGCGGGTACCGCTTCCACCGCGGCACCGATCACACCAGGAAGGTGATTGATGTCCTGAGTGCCAACGTTGTCAAATGGAGACCCATCCGGGGCAAAAAGCCCCAGGCAAAACCAATAAATCCCAAGGAATGAAACCAGTGATGTGTTCTGGTGGAGCTTCAGCTTCCCACTGGGTGTCTGAGTGACGACCAGAGAGCGCACAAGTGAGGACCGTGTGGTGAAGCTGTGCCACTGCTCCTCAGACAAACATGCGGGGTGGGTTTTGCTCTCAAATCCTAGTCCAGTTTCTCCTGTCATTTATTGCTACCAGCTTACGTGGAGGCACTGTGTGAATGGTGACCCAGCCAGGCCCATCTGCACGAGAAACCTGGCTTGTGATCGCTCTCTGAAAGGACTTCTTCTTTCACTAGGCTTTCCCTAGACACAGTGTTGTTCTCAGTGAATGGAAAAGCATGTTTCATTTGTGGTGCTCAGAAACGGGATGCTAATTGGAGCTGAGATTGAGGTGGCACGTGCCTGCAGCTCATCTCCAGAATGCAGCATGAAATAGATAAGGTAGAAGTTCTTCCCTGTGAGGGTGCTGAGGGATTCCGATTCTGGACAACTGGATGCACCGCTACCAAGTACTTCTTGAAGGAGCTGTTGAGCCTGTATCCACATTTAATGCCCAACCTTTATGCTATTAATGAATGTTTCTGTACTGCAACCCCTCTCTGTGCTGCAGGATGGGCCATCCCAGCCACATCCCTTTGGCACTGGGTCAGGGTCCAGGGCACCCACTAAAGTACCACTTTGGTCGCAGAGCTGTGCCTGTTGCTGCTGGCCAGTGCAGGATTAGCACATCCAATTAACACTTTCCAAGCTAATTCCTTCTTCATGTCTGTTTTACACTTGCAGAATAGCACTTGCTTTAGCAGAGTTACTCTTAATTTGCAACACTGAGCTCTGCAACACATAAAAGCTGGGTTTTTTGTCTTAAAGTTATATGAATGGATATAAAAGTGTTACAGGACAGACTCTCTGCAGGTTGAGATCCAGTGGTCACATCCATTTCATTACTAGGGGACGATCTGGTCCGTGCTGCTTTCCGAGGCTAGACTCCGTCTCCCAGCCCTTCCCTGAATGCTGTGCATCAGGGTGAAACCATCATTGGTTGTGGTCATATTTACATGGTAATCCATCATACATGAAAATCAAAGCTGCATTCAACTCCACTGGCATCAGCCAAGTGCTGGTAACATGGGATGTGCCGTATTTAGAGCACGAAAAGCTTTACCAGCCAAAGCAATTATGTTTCTGTGTTTGTCTCAGCACACCAAATTTACCCTCATGCAGCATCTCTTATAGCAGATGAAATGGTGCCTCCCCCTTCCTGAATTTCAGGCTCAGACTGGAAATCCTCCAGCCAGAGGAGACCAAACCCCAGTAAAAGCACTTCCGAGTGGTTCTTCTCTTTCGTCTCACTCTGATTTTGGTCCAAAAGTTATTACTCATGTGACACCCCCCCTCCCAAAAAATCATAAATGAAGTGGATTAGGAGATTACACCATCACAGAGAAAATTCCACCCTCATAATCTCCTGCTGGGCCTGTAATCTGCAAGACTTGCCCATTTTACCTCCTTTCTATTTTAACCCTCAACTCTTAATGCCTGGCAGGAGCCCATCACCCCCCTGAGCCCCATTGGCCGCCGGGGAGGGATTTGCTGGGTACTTAAACATCACCCTCTTGTCCAAAGAAGATTTTGTGCTTTGGAGTTTTCCTGGGGAGAGGTGGCTTTTGCCTCCATCAGCCACACAAAGGTAGTTGGGTTCTTCCAAACGAGATCCCTGCAGCGCTGCCGACACTGAGACTTTCAAGGCAAGAAGCAGAAGTCAAGAGAAAGCCCTCAGATTCCACCAAACATCCATTGCTTCGGCTGCAAAGTGAGTGGAGATGGGGAATATGGATGGGAAAGCCGTGGAGGAGCTGAGCACCACCGAGTGCCACCAGTGGTATAAGAAGTTCATGACGGAGTGTCCTTCTGGCCAGCTCACCCTCTATGAGTTCAAACAGTTCTTTGGCTTGAAAAACCTGAGTCCTGCAGCCAACAAATACGTTGAGCAAATGTTTGAGACGTTTGACTTTAACAAGGTAAATATTATCCTTCCCGCTCAGCCTGTGCAGGGCTCGGCTCTGGGTATGATATGTATGGGGGGTATTTGGGTGTATGAGGGATGGATGTCCCTGCCCATGGCAGAAGGGGTGGAACAAGATAATCTTCAGGTCCTTTCCAACCCTGACTGTTCTATGACTCTACGTGTGGCACTATGGATGGTCTGATTCTCTTTGGCATCATAAATGATAGTTATGTACAGTGAAAAATGGCAGCAAAACCTCCTCACTTACTGCCTGCCCTGGGAGAAAAGAGACTTGGCCCTGAGCTGATGTTTTCCTTTTCAATGACTCAAATAGTGTGGTTTTACCCGCGTCTGTGATCCCTTTCCAATGAAGTGCCCTTTAATCCTTACATATAGAGTGTTGTGACAGTGAGGAACAAGCAAGTGGGGTGAGAACAAGTGCTGCATTCATGCAGAAACACCGAGTTCCCAAGCGTGGCATGAGCCCTCGTTGCAGAAGAGACCTGGTTTGGATTTCTATTGGTTTAAGTTATAAATGGATTAGAGTTCCATTGATTTTATTGCATGTGCTCAGGCCCATACAACACAGAGCTCAGGCCTTTTGTTCCCCATGGAGAGGCTTTGCATCTCGGGCTGTGGCTGGGCTGGATCCCTGGAGCAGGGTAGTCCCAGAGCACCTGCATGAGCTTGGGAATGCTGTTTTCCCAGCTCTGGAGCCATGCCAGAGGAGCAGATGGATGCTGTGACTCCGAGGGGAAGCGACATCCAGGGGCTTGGAGCAGCCTGGTGTAGTGGAAGGTGTCCCTGCCCGTTGGAGCTGGATGAGCTTTAAGGTCCCTTTCAACCCAAACCTTTCATGATCCTATGATTTTATGTTTAAGCCTTTACCTTGCTCACTGCCCCATGTTTGAATGCCTGCCTGAAAAGGGAACTGATGCACAGGGAATCCTGCTGGGAATGGGGCTTAGTAGCTATTTATACCTAATCTGGCTTCTGCAGCTGCAGGATAACACAGATGATCTCTTCATGAACCAGCCTTGATGGCTGTTTTCATTGACAAAACCCTGTCTTGTTCCCCATTGAAGGCTGCTCATGGTTTGTAGTGTGTAACATTTTCCTTCAAAGTGCTTTCTATCCCAATGGTTTGTGCCATCAAAATGCCGTGGCATTTTAGCAAGCACCCTAGAAGCTGTGAACATCACTGGGCAGTGTCATTGGTGCCAACGGTACCATACCCCGGCCTGGGAGCCGTCTGTGGGTCGAGCTGAACGTCTCTCAACCCTGTGGTGTGAGCTGGTGCTTGGCAAACACTGGGGAGGAAAGTCAAAGATAAAACTATTTGTGCTTTTGACGTAACCAAAGGCGAAGCAGACACACAAATGGCAGAGGGGCAGAGCAGCACCTTCCCAAAACGCTGGGGTAATTCCTGAGCTCATTCCTCTCCTGAAGCTTTGCAAGTGAGAAAAGAGCAGCTGAAAAGAGCTGCGAAGGATAACATCAGGTAATCCACCAGGGTTTATCTGTCTAAGCCTGTTCCTCTTTGACCTCTGAATTACCACTGCTTTGCATAGGCTCCTTCCATCCAGGCCAGCTTTGAAGGTTTGTCCAAGCCATGTGTACCCACTGAGTTCGTTGTTATCAACACATAACAGTCCCGTGTGGATTAACACAGAGCCCTCAGCACATGGTGGGCTTCCAGTGGGGGCATCCATAAACCAGCCAGGAAAATCTCTTACTGCCTGACTCTCTGCTTCTAATCTCATTCAGATTCTAACTTTCTGCTTTTAGGATGGCTACATAGATTTTATGGAGTACGTGGCAGCTCTGAGTCTGGTCCTGAAAGGGAAGGTGGATCAGAAGCTGCGGTGGTACTTCAAGCTCTATGATGTGGATGGGAATGGCTGCATTGACCGGGGAGAACTGCTGAACATCATCAAAGTGAGTGGGCTCAGCTTTTTCCATTCCCATCACACACAGGGGTCATTAGATGCAGGTACATAGAAAGGTTGCAACCAGAATATTCCAATCCAAAACACACCTCCCTGGTAAATGAATAGGCTCTGGCCAAACCTGCTGCGTGTCCTCTGCCAGCCCCACCGGCCTGACCTCCCTGTCCCCAGCACCCCGCTCCTGTACGCTCAGACATGCAGCAACCCCTTGTCTTCCCATTGCAGGCTGTCCACTGAAACCCAGGCTGAGATAGGCACTACAATTTAATCTCAGGATTTTCAGAGGTGGACGGCTCCCGGCTTATCCCAGTGGGGCCGCTTAATCTCTTAATGCACTGATTGCCTTTTTAAGTGATTTTAATCTCCAGGGTTTTTTAGCAAGGACTTATTCCTTTCAGAACTAACTGCCTGCATCAAAGCTTTGGTCCCTTACATCTGACCACTCACCTGCTTGTACCGACAGGCACACAAACCTCACAACACTCAGTAGTTATCCTGTGTCCTTCTTCCCCTCCAGGCTATTCGAGCCATCAACCGGTGCAACGAAACGATGACGGCTGAGGAATTCACAAACATGGTGTTTGACAAGATCGATATAAATGGAGATGGTGAGGAACATCCTTATGTAAACCCAAATCCTGTTCCCACCTTCCCCCTGCCCCCCAGGCCGCAGCAATTCCAGATGCTGGATGGCCCAAAGCACCCGGACGTGAGGAGAGCTGGAAGAGAGCAGCTCCCCATGAGGGTTCAATTCATCCCCTCCAGGGGCTGGAACCAGCCTGAGGGGACACTGCAAACTGTCCCTCATTGTACTGGCAGGATTTAGCTGGGATGGGGTTTGGGGTGTACAACACAGACTTGGGACATCATGAAGGGACCCATGTTATGGTCCATGTAACTCTCAGGGGGCTGCAGTGGGAGATGCAGGGTTGAACACAGCTTTTCCCAATGTGCTCCTGCAGGCGAGCTTTCCCTGGAAGAGTTCATGGAGGGTGTGCAGAAGGATGAAGTGCTGCTCGATATCCTCACCCGCAGCCTGGACCTGACACACATCGTCCGGTTGATCCAGAACGATGGGAAGAACCCGCACGAGCCGGAGCAGGAGGCAGAGGCTGCCCAATAGGCTCCAGGGATGCTTTCCCTTCATCTCTGCTTTCCCCCCTTTGCATCCTTAAAACAAATATGTTTGTGGGAGCTGGTGAGCTGCCCAGCATCAGCACAGCCAGCGATAGTCTATAGGGACCAGGGCCTGATCCTAAGCTACTGCTCCCCTGGTACATGGTTCAGGGGAGTCTGCGGCTCTGCCCTGGGCCTGCCCAGTGCAGCAGTGAAGAGGGGGTGCTGTGATGGCAGCTCATCATGCTGGAAGCACACATCTCCCCCTGGGACTGCCAATGGGACCTCTTGTACGATGCAGGGACATAACGCACCAGGAGAGCCTCACACCAAGCAGCAGCCAACACCAGCATCTGCAGGGAATGAGCCCCAGGGCTGCTGGCACTTGGCCCTGGTGAAAGGAGGTCCCCAAAGGACACATGCACGAAACCTGTACAGCAGACCTGAACCTTCTCTCTCCATACACGTTTCCAGAGCACAAGATCAGCATTTTTGACCATTTCTTCTTTGATTTGCTATTATTCTGTTAGCAATCGTTAGTGATCATGGAAGACAAAAACACCTAGGAGCTACAAAAAGGGGAATGGTGGATGCAGTGGCTTCTCTTTGTTTTTAAAGCATTAAAAACACAGAATGGTGCCTTTTTTTAACAACTATCTGAACTTTCAGGGCATGTTATTAGATCTTAGGCAGAAGCTGTTCCCTGTGAGGGTGCTGAGCGCTGGCACAGGGTGCCCAGAGAAGCTGTGGCTGCCCCATC
>JAOEHY010028050.1:17493-28877 GCA_025447955.1 Psilopsiagon aurifrons | reverse complement strand
GCTGTGGCTGCCCCATCCCTGCAGTGTTCAAGGCCAGGTTGGACACAGGGCTTGGAGCACCCTGCTCCAGTGGAAGGTGTCCCTGCCCTTGGCAGGGGCTGGAGCTGGAGGAGCTTTGAGGTCCCTTCCAACCCAAACCACTCTGTGATTCTAAATACAGGGTATTTAAGGGTAATGTGTTTGAGCTACTTTCTAAGTTCGAGGTGCACTTCTCTTCGAAGAGGAGAATGAAAGTCATCTTTTCCCATCCTGCCAGACCTGAGCACAGGTACTGCAACAAAACAAGTGTGGTGAGACCACAAGAAGTCCCTATAGGGACCAGCAAGGGGCTGTATAAGTCCTGACACGGCCATTCTGTTCAACAGGACATTTTCTAGGGGAGGTGGCACATAGGTGCTTTGGGAATGACCTGGACACAAATCTTTCCCCTGGGAGCCACCAAACCCCACTCCCCATGGGTGAAGCTCTCCTCTTAGAGCATTGGCAAATAAAGAACATGCTAAGCAGAGCTCTGTGCTTCCCCCCGAAATATCCCAGAGTATCCCAAAGTACGATTCCTCCTGCTCCCTGGTGCCTCTCCCCATCAGCCTACTTCAACCACAGCCTCACCTTCAGCTTTCTTACCTGATTATTCCACCTTCAGAGGCATCAAACATCGGAGCAGATGGTAGAAGCTCAGGAACATCACATGGCATTTGCCTTTTCCAAGCCATCCTGTTTCCCGATTTAGACTACAAAGAAATCCGATCAGTCAAATCCAATTCTAGCTGGGCTGTAAGTTTGGAAAATGGATTATGCAAAAGGTCTGACATCAACAGCTTGATGTCAATATTGCGTTGAGTTTGGGAGGAGATCAAAGTGCTTATACCTATGGATTTAAAAATAGGACTAAAACTAAAGCACCTTGTGATTTCTTGACAAAAGATTACACAACTGATAATAGGAATGATTTTCCACTGGGTTATGCCAGCACTAACACAGGCATTATCCACAGAGGGCACTGCCACCATGCTGGGGCTTCCCAGGCCAGCAAAGACAGAACCATCCCACTACCACATCCAGTGCTTTGGGCCCTAAATGCTTTGAGGCTCCTGCTTCAGCCCTGATGGGGTTAGAACGGGCACTGTCTTCTCCACCTTGTAGCTGTCTCTCCCAGGTTAGCTGTTACACTTGTCACCTCCCTTAAATTGGTTCAGTTTTAAAGACTACAGTTTTGGTCATACTCATGTCTTTGCCTTCATTCTGAGGGAAAATAAATACTCCAAACCAGGGAGAATTTTTCATACACAATTCCTTTATTAAATCCATGTGTTACAAAATTTCTACCACCAACTGTCCAAGTGCTCAGTGTTAGGATGCCCTCTATCACCCCAACAGAGGACTGCTGGTACGGGGGACACCCATCACCTCCTCCTCTGCCTGATGGGACCAGTTGAACAGAGTAAGAGAACTGAAAGCATTGAAGGTAACCTGCAGAGTGCAGCTACAGTCACTAAGCATCCACGTAAGACTTGTGCAAGCAGCAGTGCATTGCATTGGTTGAGATGCTGAACTTTAAGGAAGTGGAGTTTTGCATCCTCCCATGCAAACATTTGTCTACAAGTTGGAAAATCAGTGAAGAGAATCTTTTCTTCCAGGCAAGTGAGATCTCTTCTTCTCAAGTCAGAAGTAAGGTTTTGCTTCCAGCTCTTTGGCTGTTCAACTATTGACCTGAAAGAGCTTTAAACAGCTGCCTCACAGCAGCACAAACTGGAAGTCTAATGATAAGCGAGCACGCCACAAGCTGGTGTGTATTTCCAGAGCACACTTCAGAAGGCCATTTAGACGTGGAAATTTGCATTTGAACTCTAGCAGTGATTGTGTCTTATCCCTACGGATCCCTCATATTCCTGAATTTGTTCTATTGGTTAAATTGACAGGACAAAGCAGCAAACTAACCAACTAATGAAAGATAATAGTCATAAAGGCCACAAAAAAGGGACTGCAAATCTTTTCATGGGTATGAGCTGGCCCACTGATCCCACGGGAAAATTAAGCCACAAAAACTCATGTTATTTTCTTGCTAACAACTAAGGTGAACCAAAACATTGTTTCAACCCAAATTCTCTTTCTACATACATGTATATATGTAGGAATATGGGATAGAATAGCAGCTCGGCCTACAACTGTGCGAACTTTATATCCTGTGGCTAAATTAAGTCCAGTGTAAAACCACTGTACCACTTCAGTAACTCCGATTCTGTCACTTGCTCCGTTCTGTGGTCCTGCTGATAAAGCAGCACCAACCCTCTCACTGCAGAGAGCAAAACTCTGCTCTTCCCCTCTGTCCCCTTCCACTCAAAACTTGTCCCAATGCAGTGAAAGTCCTGGAGCTCCTCAAGCTCGTTCAGGCTTCACAGGGCAGGGAAAGCCGTTTAGAGTGATGATTCAAGTGCGAAACGGGGGCTCAAAAGGAGCAGAACCACACTTGTGCAAGCCTGACCTCTACAAGTGGCTGTCAAGAAGAGGTGCGATTTCTACTGCTGCTCAGTGTTTGAAATAGCTTTTTTCCAGCCACACAGAACCCAGGTCTCTGAACAGGAAGAAGGAGCAGAGTCTGGTCCCCAGGAGGGACATGCAAGATGGAGTTACTGCTCCACCTCCCAGCCCACACCTTGCTGTCCTCAACTGAATATTGTTCTGGCTCTGCTTATAATCCAGTTCTCACACGTGATAGCCATCTGTTGGTGCTCAATATCTTACATTAGCAGTATAGTCTACTAAACATACATATAGACATCCTGGATGTATGAAGCCTGCCAGACCACCTCTTCTGCTGTTACTTTTGGACTGATGCATTTGTAACTGGCAGGCATGAATGCTGCCAACACTAGCCTGCACTGGAGACAGTACCACTGTCACTTCCCAATCCCATCTGTCATCAGGCTAAAACCCTGCTCAGGATCCATTACAGGAAGCCACAAAGTCTGTCCCTTGAGGTGCAACCAAGAACCACAGCTGGCAAACATGGTATTCTGTGCACAGACTGACTTATTCATGGGGTACCAGCAGCACATGGGTTTTAGATTGAGATAGGGCTTCTTAAACCACTGAAGTTTTCATCTGGATGCCGAGATTGTATTAAAAAGGAAAGCCACTACCACCCTAGAGCAAGAGAGCCACAGTTGTAGTCAGCAGCACGTTTTCAGCTGTATCAAACCTGATTTTTCTCAAAACAAAGCACTCTTTCTCCTCTGCTCCAAGATCCATCCCCCAGGGTTTACATCCATTTGCAACATCTTCATCACCCACTTGTCTTTCCTGGCCCCATCAATGAACTCATCAAGAGACAGCTGCCCTGTGTATGGGATGAGGGGAACAAGATGGGGAGACAAAACATGGCCGGGGAGACAAGAAGAGGAAGGCAGGAAATAAATCCATCTGTGTTTCAGAAAATATGCTGACAAGACAAAAGCTGTACTTCATTTCCCATGCAGTTCAGCCCAGCCAGCTGACAGACAAACCACCAGGCTGGAACCCAAAGCATTCGCACCTACCCCAGCCCATCAGCCAACATGAAATGCTGCATTAGCTTACACATGCTCTTCAGGAGCAGTGCAAGTCTGATCCTGCAAGCTCCAATTTGCCTGGAGCTACTGTCTTTACTCAAGCTATTTGTGCTGGGACTGGGACCTGCACTCTGGCTGCTGAAGGCTTTCAGAGGATGTGTATGGCATCAAAATCCAGACAAAATAGTGCATTATACATACATATAATCCTCTGTATTATACATAATTATTTTGTCCTGCTGCACCAACTTCCTCCTGATTCCAACAAACAAACCAGAACCAAACCCAATGTGTTTAACATGAGTAACATAATAGCCCTAAGTGATTTCTTGATAGACATAATTAAAGTAGCCTGCCCAGCACAGATAACTTCATTAAACATGAATGCAATCTGAGCCGTAGGTCACTTACCATCCCCATTCTCATCCACTAACTGAAATATCCTGTCCACAACCTCCTCTGGTGTGAGCAATGGGGTCCTCTCCTCCACCTCTGACCGACATACTTTCTTCAGCTTGTAGATTGACTGAAAAGAAGTTCACAGATTAGAAGAAGGACTGGAAATGAAAAGCAGTGAACTCCATTATCTCCCCAGCAGCATAAAGGTCTTCTACAAAGGCTGTGGTTTTAACCTCTCTAGAAAGATCTGCCACCCAACAGCCTCAGACCTTTAATGAAACCTCTGACCTTATGCTCACACACACTGTGGATTACTTCATTTGCTCTTTGAAGCAACTGCACTCCTATTTTCCTTACACATCTTGGTCAGACCTCAGGGTTCCTTTGCAAAGGACAAGGAAAGGGTTTCAAAGCTGGGAAAATCTGATTCTGGAGTATGATTTCTTCTTAACATCCAAGGCCAGGCACATCTGGACTGACCCTGCCCTCTCCTCCAGGGAACCTCTGCCCAAGCTGCAAGATCAAGACTGTATTAGCACACATTTTGACCCACTTTGTCACTGGAAAGGGGCAGATTTTATCCATTCCTCCCATGACAACCACCTCCTCGTTATTAACTTCACTCCTTAGGCTGACGGGTTTTGTCTGAACTCTTAACAGAGAGGGGATTAGGAAGAGCCTAACACAGCTCGGGCCAATTCCTGACTGACCTCAAAACTATAATTGAACCTGCCCCAGACACACATCCCACATCCTCCTGGTGCTGCAGGTAACAAACTGGTCACACCTTCTGGCCAAAAGGGTTTGTCCACAGACCCAGTTTCTGTTTTCACCTAAGGTATTTGATAGCCATTGACTGAGCCCAATGGCTACTGCTGGGCAAGGGTCAGCATCTGCAGCATAGCACAACTGCCAAGATAACTACCCAAAATAAGAAGCCAGGTGCCCTGTGTGTGACTGTCTGCTAAGCCCCATGCCTCCCCTCACGCCTCCACACAGTCACTAGTTACAGCTAAGTGCAGAACAACAGAAACCCAGAAATCAACCACTGCAGAAGGGATTCCTGCACTGATTTGTCCCTCTCTGTATTCTCACCAGTTACTAAGGCAGGAAACTTGACTCCTGCAACAGGCATGGGGTGAAACCCTCTTCTGCTGGCTAGTGAATGGATCTTGGCGTAAGAAGGATGAAAGGAAAGGCAGAGCAGAGATAGAGGAACTTCACAACAGCACCCAGATGCCTTGTTTCTAAGCAGCAGCAGAGCCAGGCTGCCTACAGTGGGTAGAATGATACCTCCACCACTCCATGAGGTTCCATCAAACCACTGAGCACACAACCCTTCCTCCAATGTTACAGCATTTTCACCTCCTCACCATCCACAGCTGCCTTGAAACCCAATTATCACAAACCCCACGTACATCAATCACTACATTGCCAAAGAACTGTGATTGCTTAAATGAGTGATTAGGCAACACCTACTTACCTCAACAATTTCCAACAGCTCAGGTTTATCTATGCAGCCATTCCCATCCTTGTCATACACTTTGAATGTCCACCTCAGCTTGTGTTCCAGTTTTCCTCGTAAAACAAGATTCAAGGCAGCTACATATTCCAGGAAATCAATGGTATTATCCTGTTAAAGCAGGAAAGCAGCTGCTGAATGACAGTTAAGGGGGAATACTTGATATAAAACTGCTTACAAAACCTGGATTAAAACTGCCAAAAGATAATCCACAGGACAGTTATCTCAGAGACCATTTGTGCCACTTTGAGACCATCAGCAAGCAGTCAGACCCCTTGGCACCAAGGATGAGGTCACGAGGAGTGTGACACTGGAGAGGAAAGCAACTCTACGTTGCAATAAGGGGGGACACCCACCAGAACTCCAGAAACTGGTGATTTGGAGTACCCCAAAGACAGCACAGATTACATGGAGGACAGGGAAGCAGATGAGGATCAGTGCAGGAGGCAGTGACTTTTTGGGAAGGGATTGCCATTCTCAGTGACCTCAATTGCTTCACCACTGAGACCAACACCCAACCATCACCCCATTTCTCCATCCTTCCCTCTTGTTTGATCTTGATTCAACTGAGGAAGACTTCAGCCATGGAAGGGATGCAGAGCTCACTCTGCAGCCTCTGGCAGGCACCCCTCACACAGATCAACATCATCCCCAGGGATGAGCCAGGGCCCCAAATCACTTTACAGTGCTCGCCACCCCATCAGCAAACCCTTAGGTCTCGGCTGTGCATCTCCTCCCTGGCACTGAAATGCTCTGCAGCAACACAACCATGCTCAAACACTGCTGCTACTGGACTTTGAAGGCCAGCAAGCATAAAGAAACTCAATTGTTTCTTACCATATTACTGATAGTCAGGTCCTGATGATTAGGACGATTATTAACCTGAGATGGTTAGGTCCTGCTTAACTGATTCTATACCATGGGTGCATTCAAGCAAAACCATGAGTCTAAGCCTAATTTGGTGTTCTTAAAACACGCAAATACCAGCATCCCTTAAAAAGGGATTTTCAGGCTTCTTAGAAGAACTCCTCAGAAAGGGACTTCAGCTCCTGCCCACTGCTTGCTCTGCAACACCCAGCACAGCTTTCTGAACAGGATTGGGACCTGGACCTTCAGTAATTGGCAGGAATTAGGGTTTTACCAACTTCAAATTCCAAGCCCGGCCTGAGCAGCCCACACCACCCAGAGCTTTTCCTTATCCATTCTGACAAACTGACTTTTGCTGCCACTTTCATGTGATTTTGTCACAGATTGCAAAGGAAGCTTAAGGGACATGGGAATACCTGAGATATGACAGACTTGTTGCCCCTTTTCCTATAGTTACACACCACAACCCCCTACCTCGAACATGGCCAAGAGCTTTGGGGGAAGAAAATGGAGCAAGCATTGCTTACCCATTTCAAGATGACATAAAAGCAATCAAAAGACATCTGTTTTGAGTACCTAAAATAGCACAGGCTAGTATTAGGTTCTTTTGCACCAGCACATGGGTATGCATGAACTGCTACTAAACCAGAAAACCCACTTTTCCCAGGTGTCTGATAACAAATACAGCAATGGGAATTAAAACCAGAATGTCCAAATTGTTCAACATTCCTTTGCTTTTGAGCAGCTAAAATCAATATTTTGTTACGTGCTAGCTGCTCATACTGTATATGTACACTTCCTCCAGTGTATAGCAAGCCTGAGTAGGACTTTCCTCTGTCTATAATTCCCCCTCTATCATAACAATAATTTGTTCCTCACGTAACCATCTTGGCTATTGGAGGCTCTTTCAACACTGTCTCAAAAACTGGCTGCCTAAAGCTCATAGAATTATAGAATGGTTCAGGCTGGAGGGACCTTAAAGCTCCTCCAGTTCCAACCCCTGCCGTGGGCAGGGACACCTTCCACTGGAGCAGAGTGCTCCAAGTCTCCGTGTCCAACCTGGCCTTGAACATGGCCAGGGATGAGGCAGCCACAGCTTCTCTGGGCACCCTGTGCCAGCGCCTCAGCACCACCAAACCCACCTCCAAATAGCAGCAGAAAGACATGAACCATGAGATACATAACTACAAAACCTTCTCACCACTTACCCCATTCTTATCAAAGGCTCTGAACATGTTTTCAATGTACTCTGCTGCTTCACGGTTATCCTGCACCCCGAAGAACCGCTTGAATTCATGCATGAAGAGGGTCCCACTGGGACATTCGACCACAAACTTCTTATACCATTCCTGCAGCTCTGCAACATCAATCTCTGTTTGCTCCCCTTCAGCATTGGTGAACTGCTGCCCCATTCTGCTCCGTAAAGCAAGATTCAAACAGAACCAAAGGAAAACCCTGCCAAAGTCCTATGCTTGTTATCGTCCCCTTATCACCTTCAGTTGCTTGTTCTTTGCCTTCTTACTGTCTTGTGCCTTTACTTGATGTTAATATTGTCCCACTATTTCACCTCCTTTATGTTTTGCTTTCTTCTTCCTCTTTTCCTCTTAGTTTTCACCACCACAGCTTTGTGTGCTCACTTGGTGATCGTAGAGTTGCTTCTCTGCCTTAGGGCAGTATAAAGTGCGGCATCAGGCACGTTTAAAAATAGCTAAGATCATTAGGAGATTCCCACTTATGAGCCACAGAGACCTTCAGATGTTCCAGGCTGTGCCCTATTTAGGAACAGAATCCAGATGCTCAGGGTTCTTCTGCACACGAACAGCTTCATGTCAAAGAACTTGAAAGCCAGGGCTCACTGCTGGGGCACGTATGACCTTCTGGTGGGGATACCCAGTGTTACAGAGAAAAGGGACATAGTAACAAACACCAACTACAGAGAGCAAGCCCTGAGAAATGAAGCCCACAGCACTCACATGAAGAAATCTGCTAATGGGTAAAGTTACTTAAATGCTTGCTATAGGCTTTTCTCTTTATAAACTGATCAAGAGAACAAGTAAATGCACACAGATATAAATACACATTTGTCTCATACTCAGAATTCATTCCTAAACCTCTCAGTTAGAAGTGACAGAATTACTTAATTTCTCTAGTTTTTTAAAACATTGAACTATTCTGATTCTTATTCTCCCTCCATGCCTTCAGTTGTTAAATCACAACTCCTACTTATTCTTACTAGTGAATATTGCTAATTGCTCTACCCCAGCCTCTCACAGCAAGCTCAGTACCAAAACTCAACCCCCCCCCCCCCCACTGCACCTTCCTTCCATTGCTAGAGCCACCAGCTTTTATCCATACCATACCAGGTGCTCAGAATCCAACCATTATCCATGTCAGCTGGAAAGAAATGGCCTGTAGCTATAAATGTGTCTGAGCCAGCCTGGTATCTAGATGGGATTCTTCTTTTAAGAGGATTGAAATGGCATTGATAGGAAATAGTAGACTCCCTCTTGCAATAATCCTAATGCCCAAAGGTTTTTCCGCTGCTTCCTTCTTTGCTCAAACGTACTTCTTTTCATTGCTTTGGAACGAAAAGCTTCTTACTTAGGTTAAGTTTCAGTGTAAAGCTTAATGCTGTGGAACAGTGCAGTGATTCACATTCTGGAATAAGAATAGGGTTTGCTCTGAGTCTGCTTACTCTTGTAAGTGACTCATCAGGGGTAGTGCATGTGTCTGTGTGTGCAGGTACAGATAACGTAGGGTAGCATAAGTTTGTGCTTCTGTGTGTAAGCATACCTAAGCAATGCATGGTTTCACTTCAGAGTTTTGAGCGCTGTACAGCCTCTGTCCTCCTTTTGCAAGCATGGAGATAGATTGGAAGGACTAAAGGAGTTACTAAGAAGGCTAAGACTGCTCTCTTAATGGAAAGGTATATTTTAATCTTGTTTTAATGGGAGTACTGTTGGTCTGCCTTTGTGCCTTTAATAACACAATGCAACTAATACACTCTATCCTTCCCTTTGTAAAGGCTTTGGCCCACACCTCCTAGATGACTTGTCTGCAGCAGAACTGCTTGAAATCTGGTTCATGAGAAAAGGTTATACTGGATCTGTTCCCCAGCACTGGTCTCTTGCTGGACCTTCTGGAACAAAGTCTTTGGTGCAGTTACTGTGGTGTTTATAAACCAGTTCTGTTGTGTTTTCCACTTCCCCATCCTTAGTTACAAAGACCATGTAACGAAACAGCTTTTTCCCCCTAATGATATCTCACAGAACCCCAGACTGGTTTGGGTTGGGAGGGACCTTAAATCTTTCACCCCCCTGCCCTGGGCAGGGACACCTTCCACTAGAGCAGGGTGCTCCAAGTCCAACCTGGCCTTGAATATTCCTTGAACCATCTTGGCAAGCCCATGGGTTCTCTGTGGGTCACAAAGAGCTGGCAGGAAGCAGAGGTGCTGCTGTGGGACACAGGATGGGGAGACCTCATCGCTCTTTCTCCATCAGCACATCTGGGGAGCTCTGCATGTGCTGGGGTGAAGCTTTCCACTTATTTCATGTTGTGTTCCTGCACCACGGCTGCATGCTGGAATGTGAGCGCTGCGAGCAGGCAGCAAGACTCCACATGCCCAGGACATTGTCTTGCCTCATTGCATAATGTTGTTTTGCCTTATGGGAACTTAGTGATCTGTTCCCAGGAGAGAAAATGGTTCCTCTTTGTTTTGATGACTCCAGCATTTTCCAGCTAGGAACAAAGGACTGCGAGAGACCTGGGTTACGAAGCTTAGCTGGTGTTACTGCAGGTATCACGATACAATCGTGTTGATAAAAGGACTGATGTTAATTTGGCACTGAAATACAAGTAAATCCTATAGCTCCTGGTATGAAAATTCCTCTGCCTTGTCCCAAAGCACGCACTCTGTACACTGTGTGAAAGAGCTGCTGTCTCACAGCCAGGAGATTGTCACCTCTGGAAGTACAGTTTATCAGCCAAAGGGTTTCTTCATCTGGTTTGATGAAAATGCAGGTAGAGGTAAATATAAGCAGAGAGAACGAAAAAGAACGATTTCTAGCAAATGCTACAGTGAAGAGGTTGGTGCTGTTTGGCTGCTGGGTTAGGATCAATGCTTCATGTATTATGTCAGAGTGAACACTTTGGATGATTAGTTGCAAACAGCTCACACGTCTCATTCCAAGTCCTGCCTAATGAGCTAGCTCTACATTCTCAGCTAGACAGCTCAGAAGCTGCAGTTTCCCAGCTAAGAGCATGGAAAAAGAGAGCTTGTTTCCTGTCGGCTCACTAGCACAACATGCTGCCACACGCTCCAGCACCGGCTGCTAGGAACTCAAGAAAAACACAAACCCTGCATTGGGCTGGAACACTCATTGGTTTGGCATCCGCGTTCCCACTCGGCGAAGGCATGGAGCCTGTAATAAGGGCACAGGGTGCAGGCGGGCACAGCTGCCCGATGCTGGAGGACCAGCTTCAGTGAAACTGGAGGCAAATGAGATCCTAAACCCAAGCTGGAGCAGTCCTCCCCTATCATTTTGCTCCATTATGTTCCATGCCACAGCCATGACCTGCCCAAAGACCCCATTCATGGGCTGAGCACTCAAGGGTCCTTATAGAGGGTCTAGAAGCAGCAAAGCTCTGCCCCGACTACTCCCAACACTCTGCCTTAGACAGCCCGGGGTGTGTGGGTGCATGTACTTCATCACCAGAGTCTGTTTCCTCAAGCATCAGCCCACAAGGAAAGTAGACCTGTGGCATCCTTAAATTTACCCATCGCCAGACAGGATGGGCATGCAGACAGGAGGAATGTGGGGAGGATGAAGGCTGTTTTTGAGGAGAGATCAAAGATCCCTCATAGTTTGGCTGTGAGTTCAGCTCTCTGTGCCTCTTCCCAGCTGCTTGTTGTTTGGCCATATATTGTGTTTTTATACAGTGGGAATAACTGTGTGGGAGAAGGTATTGATCATCATGGAATGGTTTGGGTTGGAAGGGACCTTAAAGCTCCTCCAGCTCCAACCCCTGCCATGGGCAGGGACCCCTTC
>JAOEHY010028048.1:0-20001 GCA_025447955.1 Psilopsiagon aurifrons | reverse complement strand
TGTTCGTTTTTAAATGGGGGAGGGTGGTATGGGAAGTTGACCAGTTGTTTTTGTTCAAAACAAGTGGAGGCTGTGAATTATGGATAGACAAGATAATGCTGAATTGTATTCTTTCCTAAATTTAGACCACATCCCTCAGACCAAAAGTCTGAACTGAAAAACACAATGGCAAATTCAATATTTACAGGTCATACAGTAGATGTAATAGCTGTGAGTTGTATGCTTCACTGACCAGCATATGCTGCTACTCTAAACCAAAAAGAGTAAGTTTAGGACTTGACACTTAAAAACAAAACCACATTTCTGTGACATTATATTACAGAAAGCCCTCTATTTCATAAGCTTACTTTGATCAGTACTGTATAAAGTGTCTAACAAAGTTAAAACTCTTACTAGTCTGTCAAAGTTGGATATAATTATCAAACTCATTGAACTGAAGTTATTTACAGCTGTTTTGTGTTCTTCAGCCTTCATCTCTTCACTTCTGATGATAGCAGTCATGTACAGAAATGCCACAGAACATAAATATACCATTTAAGTGGTACTCGTAATTTAAATGTGTACATTCTTAATTTCCACATAAAATAGAATTACGTATGCATTCCAAACTATTTTAACAGGTCCTGTTCACCAGAACAATGGTTTTCAGTCTCTGTAGGCTTTCAGTATACTTGATTGATTTGGCATCTATATTTTAATCCTTCCTTTTCAGAAATTTCATGTCTGATTGAAACAAAGTCTGTAGTAAGTAAATGTCTAGCAGGAGTATATGTCAGATTGTATGTAGTTTATTTGAAATAAAGTACATCTTACACCTAGAATTTAGTTTAACTCTGTCAAATAACAAATCAAATCAAATGGCAGACTCAAACTAAAACATTTCAGTTTTCCTCCACTGTGCAATTGCTAGAGTTTCTTTAAGGAAGAAACTTTCAAAGAGGATCAGACTCACTGAGTACCTTTTTGCTACAGTGGTTCTCAGTGTTCTGTTTTTTTTGGGTTTCATTAGAGTGAAACATCACTCTAGATGTGATTGAAAACTAGCAGTGAATGTTAGAATCTATTAATAGCTGAGTATCTGTAATAAATATTTAGAAAACCTATTGTTGTACTATTGGGGCTTGATTTACTGTTTTATAATCCCAATGGAATCTCTGCACTGAAAAGGGAATTTATATTTATATTAGCTGATGACCTGTGAATTCCTGGAAATATCTACCCAGTTTGTTATTGCTTAAAAACCAGCCAAACAAAAGACGCGAATGTAAAGTGACTAGGACACTGTCTTCATTTTAAAAGCTCTAAAAGGGTATTTTTTCTCTTAGCATTAGGCTCAGAGATGCATTGATATATGCCAAACTTAAATCATCAGTGAAAGCAAGATAATTCTGTAAGTATTGAGACACGAAGCATGACCTTGTAACCAGTTGCTTCGCTTGATTATCTGCTCATTCTTGATAGGCGGTAACGTATTTGTTCAGGCTTATGCTAGTCCCAGCTGCTTATGTAGTAGACATGCCCAGGCAATCCTACTTCTTCTAAAACAGTGTTACTACTGGGGAGAATAAGGTGATTTTTGTGTTCTTTCCAATGTCTTCTGTTTTCAGGAACGTATATACTGTTGATACTAGCTACCCTGTATTTGCTGGTTTTCCAGTATCCTTGAAAGTGATGTAGGAGTAAAATTGATTTGCCTTATCATAGAATCATAGAATGGTTTGAGTTGGAAGGAGTCTTTAAGATCTAACCAGATCCAGGACCATCTTGATCTAGCCCACCGGCCATGGGCAGGGATATCTTCCATTAGACGAGGTTGCTCAAAGCCCTGTCCTGGCCTTGAACACTTCCAGGGATGGGGCAGCTACAACTCTGGGCAACCTGTTCCAGTACCCCACCACCCTCATAGTAAAGAAAAATTTTGCCATTTCCAATAATGGGATGGAGTTATGCATGCCAGCAACATCATGGATGGGAGCTGTGCTCAGCCATGCCAGGGACAGAGATACTAGAGGCCTTGGACATGGACAGCTTATGCCCAGGGCCCAAGTGAGGTGAAGTCTGCATAAGCTGGAAGCATTTGATCAGAAGGTTCCGAGACACAGGTTGTGTTCTGGCCCTTCTTGTCACCTCCCTTGAGCCCACAGGGACTTTGTCTCCTCCAGGTTCCACATTTATACAAGGATGCTTTCAGGGGCTGGGCTGCTGCAGGAAAAACCTGCATGTTGAAATGGTAAAGAAAAGAGGTGTAAGAGCACCCAGAAATCTTGCCCTGTATTGCTGGGCATTGAATTATCCCCATTTTTTGTTGTCACACAGACCACTATCAGGAAACAGAAGGTCTGAAGGGTTAGGGGCTGACCAGGATCAGGTGGCCAGCAACGCAGCTCTCATCAGACAGTACCTGTGGGGCAAGCAGAGTGGATTCAGCGATTGTCATCATGTTCAGAGAGAGTCCCGGCTGACAAGTTCATGGTGATGAGGCAGGTCCCAGGGCAACCTGCAGATCAGGATGAGGTCTGGTGGGGGAAACCAGGGTCAGACACAGTCTAGACAGGTACATCGTCATCAGGTAGGTCTGGGATGAGGTCAGTCAATCCATAGCCAGGCACTGGCTAAAGACCAGTGCTCAAATAACATAGCTCAGTGAGATACAAAAGGCCCAGGTCTGAGTTTAAATTATATTTCAGTCCAAATACTGGAAGGTTTTAATAATTATTAGGATCTGAGAATAAACTACTTTAAAATGAAGTAGAACTTCTGCCAATTGAGCTATGGATAGGAAAGTCAAAAAATGAAATGTATCTTCTGTAGGCAAAATATGCAGATGTGTCATGTGAAGTTGTTATATAACCTGAGAAGTCAGGGAGGACATGTTTATTCAGCACAGTGCGCGAGTACTGGAGTGAGGTTCACAACTGTAGGACACTAAATTAAACATCATCAGTTCAAGAAGGGAACAGACTACAGATTCCACATACCGCTATGGTAATGTTTTCACAAAACTATGAAGAAGAAAAAAGAGTAGGAAAGCTATTCTAGCACTAAAACCCTTTTTCTCATGTTGCATCATTAGCTTTGCTCGAATGTTGTCTTGCGCTGGTATGAAAGCATACCGTGCTTATTTGCGAAGAAGAATTGATGGTACCAACCCCGTTTTACTTAACAGCTGAAAGGGCTTGAGAGAGCACAAGCCTGTCTATCTCCTTTGTAGGTTTCAATATGTATATATTGAAAAAATGCATCAAATTTGAAATTATGACAGAAATGTGTTAAAAATTAATGAATTCTGAGTTGCTGAAGAGATTATTTTAAAAAGAACAGTTTCTAGTGGCGCATTCTGTGTTATTTCTTCATTTCCCTTTGTAATCTGTTTAAGGGATTTGTCTACATGAAGACACTGGGGAAAATCAATCTGAATGAATTTTAGAAGTGTTTAAGTGAAACCCTAAGGAGCATCCTCAGCCAGATTCAAAGTCATTTTAGTTCAGTTCACCTGAACTGAATTAATTTGGAAATCAATTCAGCTACATTGAACTAAGGCCACCTAGTTATGAAGGAAAGCATCAACAGAAATGTTTAAGTGCAGATAATTCATTTATTTTATGACTTCTAATAACTTGTCCTTACTTTTCTTGATTGTCCTTTGCATACCTTCACAACACATGTACACTCTCCTGATTTCCCCAGAAATTTTCCTCTGGAGTGTAACAGACTCATTCTTAAATACTCTGCCATGTAGAACAATGTTGTCTTTGTTTGTTTACTCGATCTTGAAAGCATAAATATTTTTCCTCTCCATCTTTCTCCATTTCACTGTATTACTGCATTCTGTTTGAGTGTTTTCTTCTGTTAAGCCATGCAGGAGGACTGACTGAACTCTCGTTTTCCCAATAAGAAATAAGGTAGATCATTTTAACTGTGGAACTGCCTACTGAAAACTGCTGTACAATTTTTTTATCACATGGCATCGCTATAGCTCCAAAAGCTATGTTACAGCTAAACTGGACATTTGCCAAAGACAGTGCTCAGAAATTGCTGGGAAGGTTTCAGAGTCTAAAAACATACTCAGGTTGATGTGCTTTTTATGTCTTTGAAATCTCTTTATCAACAGTTTCATACTGTAACCTAATAGCTTTCTTAGCAATTATTTTACAGTCCCTCGTTCCCTTAAACAAAAATAAATTTAAAATAAAAAAAAAAGCATATAAGAAATTATTCCCTTTTTATGATTAAAACAGCAATAAAATGAAAATGCAGTAGGAATAAATTGACTGAAGTTATGTCACATAACAGGGTTGTGCAGCTAACCCAGGCAGAGCACGGTATAAAATTTAATAAAAATACATATTCATTCCTCAAATTTTATCTCTGCAAACAAGCACATAAGCCTACAGAGCTGAACGAAGGAAAATTTATCAATAAGGAGGCTCAGGTATATAAAATTTTCATAAAGCTGCTGACGGTGCATGTCAAGATATCCAGCTGCTTTTGTTGTCTTAAATCTGTTTATATTTTTCTATGGTATTGGCTCCTAAGTACTTATTTTGTAGTACAAGCATATTATAATCCTGAAACAGCAAGATAAACACTTAGACCTGATTCAGGTAGACTGTTATTTGTTGGAATAAATCCTTCTCCTTTCTGCCTAATCACAGTAAGCTTTCCTGGCTATGTGGCTGTGTTTTGTAAAGAGGCATAAATCTCATGCTGTTTGAAAGCGTCTGCATTTTCAGGTTCATTATATTTAACTGTATTCAGACAAACTTGTTGAAATTTGTTGTATTCCTACGGGTTGTGAGACTTGTAGAATACTAAAAGAGAGTAGTGAATCCGTCAGATCTGTACTTGTTATCCAATCCGTGGCCAAGTACAAAAGCGTTACAGTAGTAAATCCTGCTTCATTGATCTTTGCTACAGGATGGACAGGCCATCTTTCCCGATTGACTTCCCAGAGGATTAGATTCACACAAATCCACAGTAAGAGAAGAATCTTGTTTGAAAGAGTTACAATTTAAGACCAGCTGCTCTGCATAATCTGTGTGCTCTGATGTCAAGTCATAATGCCATCTTCTTTCTCTTTCAAATAAAATGTTTTGAAGAATCAGTCTTTTTTTAAAAAAAGCTGTAGTGTTTTTTTATCCTTACCTTGGAATTCCTGAGAACTTGAGTCCAATGTTCTGAGGCCTTGGCCATGAGGAATTTGCTTATTGATTGAATAAATCTAGAATAATTGCTGCAAATTAAGATAATCAGATCTGTTTTCACCCATTTCTCTTTCACTACTTTTTCAATCTCTTCTATGACATTTTTATTGTTTTCCTTTATTGTGATCTCTATTGTGTCCTTTATTTTAAGATTTATTTTTCCATTGATTTGGTTTTCTCTAGAGGAAGCCAATGCATTAGAAACTAATCAGGTAGTTTGCTTCTTCTTCCAGTGATGTACTAATTCACTGCTTTTCACTTAAACTAATTTTTAGTTCTTTCAGGCTAGTTTTGAATTTTTTTCTCTTGGTAATAGAAGATGTCAGGCACATCTTCCCCTTCATCTGCTTGTGATGCTTCTGCTTATACTTTGCTGATAAGTTGACTGCAATTTTGTCATAGGCAGAAAACATCATGATAAAGGTGGTCCTGGTGAGGGCTGGATATACATTTCCACTTTTGCATTGCATAAATTTTCAATAAATTGGTGGTTTATTATTGTATAAAGATAGAATGTCATCTGTTGAATGTTGTTGTGGCACTCTTAAGTGGAGAAGTACTTGAAATATCTATGTTATAGGGTTTTTCAGATATATAATATCTGTAATATATAATAATACAATGATGATAACTTATTGACATGGCCTTTCTGTGTATCTTTGTCCAGATATACCTAAAATTTTAAACCATTATGACTACTGATGGTGATGCTTACATCCCTCACTTTAGATGAGGTTTCTTAACAGAGTTGCTAAATTTCATGTATCACAGCAATAATAATGACAGCTTATGCACCTGCCTGGTTAAACTATTAACAAACAGATATGTAGATAAGTTTTTGGACAGATTTATTAGCC
Source organism: Psilopsiagon aurifrons (assembly GCA_025447955.1). Taxonomy (NCBI): domain Eukaryota; kingdom Metazoa; phylum Chordata; class Aves; order Psittaciformes; family Psittacidae; genus Psilopsiagon; species Psilopsiagon aurifrons. Next base: position 13,940 of record JAOEHY010028048.1, on the reverse strand, counting down.
AAGTGCTTCCAAGTTTGATTTCAAAGAAGTCAAGAAAGGCTCTGAGGTGGCACACTGTGTCTCACTGGTGATTCTGATCTTGATTTTCAAAAAACAGAAATTAGGGAAGCCTTCATTATAATAATCATCGATAGTGTGGGTTTGTTTGGGTTTTTTTAATGCACTGAAAGCTTATTTCACATAGTTAGGGACAAAATGTTGTTGTGAGTTCCATTTCACAGGTAGCTCAGTATAAGATATTGACAAAGGCCAGTGTAATGTGGAGAATGCTATTAAAATGTTGAAAGTGTTTGGGGTCAGGTATTATAAGAAATAAGCTGTAACTTTGAGGAAAAGAATCAGATTAGCCCTGAACACAGTAAGATCTTCGTTTGCATTCTACTTGGCAGTGTAAGAATGCTTTTAAAATTCTACATGCACTGGATAATGCATATAAAATAGATAAAGGTGTAAGTTTTAACTGGTTTTGTTAAGTGCTTGTAAAGCAGATTGATGCTAAAGTTAAAACCACTCCTGCCTGGAGAACACAAGGGAAACTTCTTGCTTCAAGAGGATGAGTCCATTTTTACCTCTGGTAAATATATGGTAACCTTGGAGTAATAGAGATGCAGCCTAATTTTTTTGACAAGTAACAAACATCAACATGAAAAAAAGAGGAAGATTTTATTACCTGTCTAAGTTATCTTATAGTGCTCTGTCAAAAAATAAAGCATAGCTTAACAAGGTTTCTTAAAATACAGTTTCAGGTTAAAATTTGGCTTCTAATGAACATCAAGGATTCTTAATATTCCCAGAGAAATAGGATGTCATTCTGATTCAAGATCTCCATGAGAGAGGCATGCTCCAATCTCCTCCTGGCAAAATAATTAAGAATTTAACTTACTGATACTGCTCCAGTAATTTTATATAAAGAACCACCTGTGGCCTCGGGGTTATGAGAAATTATGCATATCTAGTAAAGAGAAAGAAAAAAAGGGGAAATTCAGGTTGTTGCTGTATACCAGTAATATATCTTAGCAGGAGTCCATGGGAAGATTTTTAGTGGATAGAAAGTAATGCTAGCAGATGTTCTGGGAGGATTTGAGTCATAGGAGCCATTTTCAAAGTATATTTCTGCAAGAAAAGAAATAAATAAGCATAATTAACATTATTTTGTCATCTTTAGTTTCCATACATGGGGGAAAAAAAAAAAATGCAGCATGGATTTTGACAGAGGTCAAAATTCTAATGCTCAATAAAAATTAGAGTAAATTTTACACTTTACATCTTTCCTCAGTTTCCTTTTGGGGAAGCTCTATTGTTTTCCTTTATTTCATGATCTTCCAATGGTTGAACCAAAATAACAAAGTGTAGATAAGACTTTCAAACAGATGTAGTAGCTTGCATTGAAATCTTCGCAGCAAACTTGGAAAAACAGTCAAAATCTTACAGCTATGTTACTTACAACATTAACTTAGTGGACTTCAATTCGAAGTCTTTAGTATTCCACTGTTTGCTTTGGTAACTGATTTTTTCATTGTGAAAGCACTAATTATTTTCCTTCAAATTAAAGAAATTCAATAAATGATCATTAGAGACTCCTTGGGGACCATCTCAATAACAACTAGAAAGATAATTAGAAAGTAGCTGGATTAGATAATTGGAAAAAAGATATATAGTATGCATTGAGCCAAAAGTTCTTGTTATTGTTGAATTGCTATAGAATCTTTTGACTCATCCACGTTTTTGTAATATGTGCACATCTGCAATATAAACCATTTTAAAATAGCTCAGCAACTATTCCACTAACTTTTATAAATACCTAAATTACAGTAACTACTACCACTGACATAAGAGATGCAGGATGAAAGTTTGCTCATCATATTTCAGAGTTTTTTAATAACAGTATGCTTCAGACCTAAATATATGGATCAATCAAAATATATTTGTTACTGTAATGAAACAGGATAAAAATGTGCACATTCACTGTGAGCTTACTGTGCATAGTTTACTAGCAAATACTTGTAAAAGCTCTCCAGGGTTGCTAACAAGAACTGGCCAACAGAATACAAGGATTGACATATTGTACAGCTATTGAAAAACAACTGTCCAGTCATTCTGCCAGTCACATCTCCCTGAGTCGTATATTTAAACACTAGAATAATTCTATTTTTGTTATTTTGTAGTTTGCTAGTCCTTCTAGAGATTCTTTGATTATTTGTAACAATTCAGTGGAGTTGTGGTAAGTTGTATTGGTCATCACTTGCATATTTTTCCACTTTCCTTTGCAAAGGTTAGTTCACATAAGGCTAGAATTGTCAATTTTTAGGTATTCATGTATCGTGGTTTAAGCCCAGATGTAAATCAGCCACACAGCCAACTCACTCCTCCCACTTCCTCCCCCCTCTCGCAGAGGAATGGGGAGGAGAATCGAAAGAATTTAACTCCCATGGGTTGAGATAAGAACAGTCCAGTAACTAAGGTATAACACAAGCCACTACTGCTACCACCAATAATAATAATGATAAGGGAAATAACAAGGGAAGAGAATACAACCATTCACCACTCACCGACCGATACCCAGCCTGGCACAGCAGTGATCTAACCCTTCTGGGTAACTGCCCCCAGTTTATATAGTTGGCATGATGTGCTGTGGTATGGAATACCTCTTTGGTCAGTTTGGGTCAAGTGTCCTGTCTCTGCTTCCTCCTGGCTTCCCCTCCTCCCTGGCAGAGCATGGCGCTCAGAAAGTCCTTGGTCAGAATAAACATTACTGAGCAGGAGCTAAAAACATTGGTGTTACCAGTGCTTTTCCCAGGATGAAGGTCAAAACCATAGCACTGCACCACTACTAAGAAGGAGAAAAATGACTGCTTCTGCTGAACCCAGAACATCATGCAAGTCAGCCAAAGAGAAATATTAAACCTCTTATTTTCTTGATTGCTGGTAGTGTGGTAAGGCTGGGAGAGGGTGGAGAAACTAATATTATCACCATTATAAACCACAAATCCTTTTCTTGAAAAAACTGTGATAAGGAAAGCTGTGCCTGCTACAGCCTGCTCTTGGTTTGTTTGCATTGCTGGTGTTAGCCTGAAAAGCAATCATTCTATGCTGGGGTTTTCTGTTTTTCCTACCTCTGTAAGTTATAGAAAATAGAAGTCTGTTGTGTCATTAATCTTGTTAGAAGTGGTTTCACTTTTTCTTCTTTCTGAAATGTTCACTAGGTCAAATTTGGATGGAGAGGCTGAAATAAATAATTGTTCATTTCGCATGGCTGATGCATTCTTTGCTGACCTTATCAGATTGAAGAGATTTAGTACCAGTATGGTCAAGGGATGGACAAAATCATGTTATAAAGTAAAATACAACCTCTTTTGAGGCCTCAATATTACTACCTTTATTTATCAAATAACTAAATCTGTGCTTCGATATACCTGCTGTTTTATGAGAAGTGAGGTATTTATCACTGCCTTTTGTTTCTAAAATTATCTGCCTTTTGCATATTAAGAATTGGTGGTCTCAAGTGTGAGCAGGCCTGTTACTGTGAAGTCATATACTTTTATACATGATTTAGGCTTGCATGATGTCATATAGCTGTTTTCAAAGCGCTTAAGGAAAATTAGCCTGCAATACGAGAAAATAGGAGTTGAAAGAATTCAAATACGCGTGCAGTAGTTAGCCTATAAATGATGCATCAAAAGTGTTAGTTTTGAAAAGGGTAAATAATTGATATGCAAATAAAATGGAAGTCTGTTAACAGGAAAAAGCATTAGAATTTATCTTAAGTTTATGTAAATAATTTCCTTACTGTTGGCATAGGGTTGATGTGAAATTTTTACTTTATACAAATTATTGTATGTCCTACATATTTCACATAATGAGCAGCTAGCAGTCTCATACAGCAGGAAATTCTACTGCTGCCCTTTCTTCCATATGTTTAGATTGATTCCATGGAACAAATTCACATCTTAATGCTTTATGGTTTCCCATAATATATAAAGAAGTTGTGAGAAACATACTGGGATATAAGAAGCAGGAATCAGCAATTACTTATCTAGCTTCATATATTAAATCTCAAACTTCTATCTTGAAAGTCATTGAGAAAATAAAAATTAGTCTCTTTCATCAAAATCTATTTGATATGAAAGTCTGGGGGATTTTGATATAAATCTTGGGGACAATTTTCTCTAAGCTTTTCAATGCACATACAAGTGCTAGTTGTCAGGCAGGTGGGAGGGGGGGAAAGTTAAAAGAAAAAAGGTCATTTAGTCTCCCTCTGAGAGACACAGCTGTAGACATTACTAGTGACAATGAGGGATGTAGGGACTGGGAGCTGATTAAAGGGTTTGTCTGCCTACAATCATACTAAATGGGGGTATGGGGGAATGCAATGAAAAAATTTGTAGACAGAATTTTGTTATAGAATATATGTACATATATATATATATATATGTGAGAGAGATTCTTGGTGAAAAGTCACTTCCAGGGATTTAAATGAAATATTACTTGTTTTGTGTCCTGTGGAGCCAATACTAAACACAAGTGACCTCACTCAACTAGTGCTGTTGCATTCCCTTTCAGTGCTGATGACTCTAAGGCTGTGGTTATAGTGAGGTGGGAGTCGGTCTGTTCTCCCAAGTATCAAGTGATGGGACACTATCAATGTAACAGCCTCAAGCTGTACCAGGGGAGGTTTAGATTGGATATTAGGAAAAATTAGGAAAAAATTAGGAAAATTTTTTCACAGAGCTGGTGATCAGGTATTAGAACAGACTGCCCAAGAAGTGGTGGAATCACCATCCCTGGAAGTGTACAAAAATCATGTAGATGAGGCCCTCAGTGATATGATTTAGTAGTGGTCTTGGCGGTCTGGAATAGTGGTTGAACTTGATGATCTTAAAGGTCTTTTCCAACCTAGCTGATTCTGTGATTCTGTGACTTCTTATTCTTTGTCCATTAGTCTGTTCTTGCTGTTAACTCTAAGTATTTTGGAGGGACTGGTAAATCTCCTCCCAAACTCCCTTTCTTACTCTGTATTACGCTATCCAGAAGTCATATTCCTTGCTTGTGATATTTTGTGGATTTTGAGATGTTGGATGACATTTTCAAAACCAAAAAGCTACACTCCATGTAATGGAAAAGAACTTGCTTTGTTGACCTATTGGAAGCTAGTAGATCGAGCTGTTGTACAAAAGGAGGGGTCAGGACAATATAATCACAGATCATCAGAATTCACTATCGTACTCTCTTTCTGATGAATCTGACTACAAATTAAAATGTTAGCTGTCTTTTCTTCCACAGTTTTGTAGTACACAAAGCACAGTGGAAGTCTTAATACTCAGATTGTTTTGTTACCAGCAGAGACAGAAGAATGAGAATTAGAGAATTAGAGAGAATTTGCTTCAGTCTGTATTTGCTTTCATTCAGAAGCAAATTTGAGTGAATATGCTTGTTGATTTCTATTACTAAGAGCTATGTTACCATCAGAGTTTAGTTTATGTTTTATTTCTGTGTGGACAAATGAACAGAAGAATTAAACAAAAACGTGAGAAAACATGTAAGCAATTTCATGTTGACTATCACATGAACAGGCTAGGTGATTAAGATGTTTGGCAACTACTTTTAAAGCTAGATTCAGACTGGTAGTATAAATGTGAGAATTCCTGAATAATACCAATTACAGCAACAAATGCTGCAAAAAAAATGTTTCTTTCCCTAATTTCTGCTCTCCTGTTAAGGGAGGGATGCACCAGAATAGCTACCTACACTCTGAAAGTCCCATTCTTACTATGCAGTTTTAGACTCAAAATAATTTGTTTTAAAGCTTCAAGCACAATGGTGTACAAAATTTGAATTAATGCCACATTATCAGAATAAACATTACAGATTTTTTAAAAAAATATAAATTATTTTCAGCTACTTTTGAAAATAAAAGTAATTTTCTTTTTTTTTTCCCTAAAAGATAATGGTAGCTGTCATATTTACCAAGGAAGTTTGATTTTTATTACCTATGTTTCCAGCCTGAAGAATTTAGGTAGCTGTCTTCTATAGTGAGAACACAGCCACAAAGTAAGTAATCCTTCATGCAGGCACGACACTTTTTCATTATTTTTCTTTAAATCTTTTTTTTTAATCCACCTGGAAAGGAAATAGGAGAGGGAAGGCAGTATATTAATTCTGTTAAAGCCAAAGAGTTTGGTGTATTTAAAAGTAATTCCTTTGCTTGTCCTTCACTGTAGCTATTAAACTTAAATTAATTGCGGAATATTAAATCATTTTATTTACCAAACAAGTTAGTTACAAATCCAACCAAAGAGGAAATGTTCCTTCTCCTGTGACAAATGCAAGTCTCGATGCTTGTTCTTGTGAAAATAACTCATTTCAGGGATCTGGCTTTTTCATAGCGATACCAAATCTGAACTTTTTGCAATGTAAGTGTTGAAAAATCTCTTGGAAAAATCTCTAAGAAAATTATCTTCTTAAGTTTTTTGTCAGAAATCAGACCCTTCAAAACACTTCAGAATATCTTTTGTTTCTGACTGTTGACTCCTGTTTCCCAATTTATCTGTCTGTAGTGAATTCCCCAAAGGCTGAGACCATCTGGTCCTTTAGTTTATTTAACTGTTTCTCAGTTTTTGTGAGCCTTGAATTAAAACTGTCAGATTCAAGGTCTATAACCATAATGATTTCTCAGACATCATTAATTTTAATGTTTCCAGAATCTGTTCCATTTTGCTCTCACTCTTATATCCCACAGGAGTAACAGCTTCCTTTCTTGTAGAATGTGCTTTAAAGTGGATTAAAATGAAATGAGGCAAGTGGGGAGAGTCACTGAGTTGCAATCCAAACCTTTGTCAGTTATTTTCATTTCTCATAAATGAAATAGCTGTTATGCACTTTCTTGCTTTCATTTAACCTTTCATTAAAAATAGAAATAATGCTATTTTGGTAGTGGGCAAACCTCTTCCAGTGTAGGTGGTGATTATACATAATGGATATGTAGTAGATATTACTTGTTAATGCATCATGTAAGGGTTAACCAGCTGGTCTCAAGATGCCTGAACGAGGCTAATAAGTATTTTTTATCCTTGGTTCTGTTTGGGTTTTTTTCAATTGAGATGAATCCTGTTTGATATCAAGAGGATCAGCTTAAGTATTCAGGGGTTCAAGTGCTTTCCAGCCAAGACTAAATGAGATACTCAAGTTGAGAGGACATTACTCTTCCCTTCCTTCCTATGTCTCTGGTACTAAGGCTGAGACAATGTTGGTTTGGTTTTTTTTTAAATTCTTACTTCAGATATATGAAAGAATTATAAGAATGATCAAAGGTCCTGGAAAAACAAGAGATGTAACAACAATATAATCAGCTGAAAAGTCATTTATATAGCCACTGTAGTTCTTAAGAATACCATTGCTTTTTCCTGTGTACAGACACTGATTTATAAATGCTGATGTTATCTTTCTTGTATGTCTTGTTTCTTGATGTGATCTTTTCTTGTATAGAAATCAAGTATTTAGTATACATTGAGTTAGACCTGTACATCTTATGTTCTACTGGGAGAACTAGTTGCCATTTATTATCCCAGTGAAAACCAGCGAAATCTTAAGCACGTTTTTATTTATCTTTTATGATGCATATTATATGTCTGTCTTGTTATTGATTTTAAAAAACCCATCTTAATAGTCCCCTAAAAATAATACTTCGGGGATAATTATCACTGCATAAAACCAGAAGGTTAATATTGATACAGACATGAAAGATGAAAATATATGTATTGATCATTACTTTATTGTGGTTATTTGAAATGCGCAGAGCAAGTACTTAGGTAATATGGAATATAAATCAGGAATGTCTCGGGAACTGTGGTGGCTTGCTTGCATTCTTATTTTAACATACAGGAATACATTGTTGTGGCCTGTATCACATGTTTATTCACAGAATGAGCAAGATTCCAAGAGATCAAGAGCCTACCAGACCTCAAGTGATCCTTTGTAACAAGCTCTGAACTTTTTCACATTATAGATTTATGGTTCTTTCTTAACATGGCTGTCCCATCTCATTTGTCCCAGGAATCTTGAAGAAAGATATAATGATTTTGTTAAAACTTAGAAGCTCACCTAAATTAGGGCAAGTATATTTCATTTTTAAAATTTGAGATATCTGCTGAAATATCAGCTCAACTTTATTTCACACTGTAATATTAATGATTTTATAATCATAGATTCATAGAATAATATTTAGAAGTGATTTGTGTGGATGAGGGCAGCAGACTCACAATTTTAAATATTTTAAGCTGTGTATAAAAGAGGAGAGTTTTAAGGAGTATTCGGTACTTGCTTTAAGTCTCTGTTTTGTTCTGTTTGGGTTTTTAATCAGAAGTGGAAGTAGTGTTAAGATTTTAGCAGCCCATATTACATGCCAGTTGGTGCTATCATACACCCAGTCTCACTGCTTAGGAAATAAAGGAGGCACTCATTTTTTTGCTTAAGATAAAGTTGGCCTGCTATTCCCAGGGTAGAAATGTGTGTACGGTGACAAGGGTAGTTTTTGGGTGGGTCACCATGGGAAAGCAAATTTTTAGCCTATTATGTTTTCCTTTCTCTTCTTGCTAAACAGAGAGAACTTGTAAAGTAGTCCACAAAACACATCATCTTCAGTATTCCAAGTACAACTCTGCTTTTATTATTACAGAGGTGTAGCTAGTTGTCCAAATCATGCTCTACTGCTAGATACCATCATATAGATTGATTTTGTGACTGAGCATCATCAGGGTACTCATGACCTGTTTATAGCTGTTAATGAGATTGAAGACGGAAGTTAACTTTTGGTTTTACAACAGAATGGCTGTCATACTCTGTACAACAGACAGCACAAAGTGCTTTAAACATGAGTCTGGAATTTAAGCCATGTTGTCATGTTTGAAAAAGGTCAGGACAGGAGCTCAAGCGTAAGAAGGAGCTTCCATTTGAAATACTGTCTTTATATGATGGGCAGATAGCTGCTGCATTTCTGTTGCTGCCCAGAACTCTTCTCTGCTACAGATTCCTCTCTAAGTGTCCAGGAATGTTCAACACAGTCAAATTCTATAACTACTAAAAAAAAATAAATATATCTGGTACCACTTCTTTTGGAAAAATAAGTTGGGGAAGTGTTTGCAGTGGACATGAGCTAGGTAGAACAGGAGCAAGCTGTTACCATTAAGTGGAACAGATGAAAATGGGAAGGACTACCAAATTCTTGTGGCTGTATAATATAGTTGTAGCCATATTAATATTCCTGCTTTTTGAAGAGGAGTCTACCCCAGATGTACAAAGACAGTCATATTCATCAAGCCTCTTTGTAAGCTTTCTTCTCCTGTGGACAGATGAATAAATCTTTTCATCTTTAGTAACAAACTTTGTAGCAAAGTAGGCCTCCCTATTTCTTGCTGATAAATGCTGTTCATCACTTTTGTAAGTAACATGCTCAGATAGGAAGAATATATCTTAAAAGCTGCTGTTTATCCTCAGTAAGAATTTCTCATACACATAAAAGAAAATCATAGTTAAAGCCAGTTAAAGAAGACAAAGCTGAAACATCTTTAATGAAATGTTTTATTTCCTCCAGCTGAATCAGCTTGGCACATCTCTGCTTTTTTTTGTTTGGTTTTTTTTTTTCCTTATTACTACATTTAATCTAAAAGCCTGTGATATTCTTGGGGATACTGGCTGATTTTTCCTTATTTAGAACCATTAACAATTTTCAAGAAAAATGTTCTTCAGTCTGTGCATTACTTTGCACTGTCATAACAATCACTTCTTAGTTCCATGTGAAGCGTTTTGTATGACCTTCCTACAAGCACCTGTTGTCTTTGTTGTGCTGTCTAAGGATAATTAATGGCACTCTCTTAGTGGCAAGGACTGAATTATAATTTGTCATAGAAAGCTTGATAGAAGGGTTTTGCACTCCATATACTTTTAGCTTGAGTGTTCCTGTAACAGAACATTTATGTTTGAAAAATATGATTATTATTTCATATTAAGCATCAGCTAAGTAACATCCCAAATGAGCAAGACAGCAAGGAGTCCTGTCTTAGCAATTAGAAATTACTGAGTTAGTAATATTTAACATTAAAACTGTTTTGCAGACATTATGAAAATACATAAAAATATATGAAAATAAGATTGCTTGATTTTGTGATTTTTAAATTAAAACTTTTTAGGTAAAGGCATTATTAGAATATGCAGAATTTCCTCTGTAAGGTCTTATTTCATTGTAGATTTTTAGAATGACATCTTTAAGTCCTATATATTGTCAATAATACTAATCAGTTATACCTGTGGAAGTTCCATCTGTAAAGACTAAAACTGTGATCGCTACATTTACACTGAATATTAAATTTCAGTTTATTCTGGGTTTGATTCCTAATTCAAACTGTTCCCATTTCAGTTTCAAAACACTTTAACTGCAACTCATACTGCAGTATAGTCCACATTTGAAACTCTGGGCAGACATATATATCTGAGATTAGTATTATGGTCCAGCTCACCTGTAAAATGTATTTCAAGCAGAGCTGAGTCTGCACATAATTACCTCAGTTAGTTGGCTTAGCTGATTCCTGAGCTTTGAGACAAGGAAAAAGTGCAGGGATTTTCCCAGTCCTCCCCAGAAAGAAGGGAAAAGCATTCCCAGCTTTTCCATCTACATATGCTTTTCAGATGGTATGAACAGGGACCAGGAAGATGAAGGAGGTTCATGGCTTAGGTTACAACCTGCCACCCTCAAATTGGGTCACTGTTGGGATTTTCCTTTAGCTAGGAATTTTCATTGATTCTCTACCTTGAATGTTTACCCTTGGATGAAACATAGGTCTCAGGTGTACTGATATTTTACTGTCACTTCACACATTGTCATATGATTGTTCAGGTGCTAAAATCAAAGTCTGTGTAGAGTTTTAAATGAAGGATTAGAACATAGCAGTATATTAACAAGAATGTGATTATCTACAGCTATGCAAAGACAGTGAAAAATAACACTGGTTGCAAGGAATGGTTAGACACTTCCCTGTTTACAGTTATAACTAGAAGTTGCTTGGAGGGTATTTCTCTGATTTTCTTGTTTACAGGTGATAAATGATTTCTAGAATGTAAAATAAGCTTTACCTTTTTCAATATTAGGATATATTCAGTGCAATGTCATTGAAGAATATTTTAGCATGAGAGGAATGCATTTGCCTGAAAAAGGCACCCAAATGCAAATCTACAAATCTTAGGCTTTTGAACTGTTTATATAACAAAATGCATTATTTCAAATAAGATTGACAGACTTAATTTGATTCTTCCATGTTGAGCCTTATTAAGCACTCTATCTCAATATTACAGATGCAATTAGCTGGAATTGTAGTTACATCACCTTCAATAGTGGGGATAATTGATGTGAGCTGGAGCGAGTCTGATGGGCTTGACCTTCAGTCAGTTATGTGAATGGTTAAGAACTTAAATGCGTACTATATTTACCATCTTACTGAAAGTTCAAACTGATCAAGTCTCTAAAACAAAGAGCTGCAGATGTCAATGCTGAGGAAGTCAAGTGCAGTCATATACGTGCTTGAAATCTGGCTAGAGTTTGAACTTGTTCTTGGACTTTAAAGCCTATGTAAAATACTAGTGAGTGGAGCATATCTCCCTATATCTAGGGAAGGAAACATTAATCAGAGCAGTAAGGGGTTGTCAGTGAAAACAAAAGCAAAAATGTAAAAGATAGTTTTGTGTTTAATGTCATAATTTAAATATACCAGCATTAAGTATCTTCATGAAATGTACCAACTAGTTCCTTTGTGAGTTTTGTGTGTGGTTTTCGTAACCACATTTCCCTCATAAATGACTTGACAGATACAGTGTTTACATTTACATCCTTCCCTGAATACAGTCCAGAGCAGGGTAATGATGCCTATCAACTACAAACACACCCAGGCGTCACAGCCATGGTTTGAGCATGTTTTTCTGCGCTGGCCAGTGCAGACAGTGAAAACACCCGAGGCCATTTTCACTTCAGGCTCTTTCACAACAGAATATTCTCCTTTTGCTTCCCTGAATCTATGAGAAGTCACAATCTATGCATATACTATGGGAGGAGGTAGGTCTTCTGAGTGGCCTGTGCTCATTTCGTCATGTAGGATGCAGTGCATGAATTTCAAAGGCCACTGTAAAGATTCAGTGTTTATATTGTATAAATAGCATCCTTAGCTAGCTAAAGCTAGAATTCATAGGTAGAGAACTAAGAACATCTAAATGGCACAAACTAGATTGATCAAGTGGTTATGTAATCTTTGGCAGTGGCTAAAGCAAGTGCTGAGGGAAGGGTGTCAGAACGGGGCAGCCCAAAGAGAGTGTCTCCCAGCCTTCACCAGATTGCTACTGTGCATTTTCTTGTGCAGCCTTGACTTGTGCAGCCATGACTGGAAATATAATAATATTATTAAAGGATTTCTTCTTAAAGGCAGAATTGTGACTTACAATAAACTATGTTTTAAATCTTGGGTGAAGCATGGATTTGATCTGTGACAGTTCTGCATACTGTTGTACATCTTTGTACTAATAGCTCAGCTAGAACAGACAGTACAGCAATGGACTTCAGTGGAACTCAGATGCTGAATCTGTAATAATATTTGTGTTTCTGTAAATGACAGTTCAGAAATTTTCTCTGAATAGAAAATTAGGAGATTGCTGAAAGTCTTACTGTTCCTAATGAAAATTACAGCATTTCAGTATTGCATAGTGCATATTCTGTAAAGGAGTATACTTAGGATTTGGTATTCAGCATCTTGTGTGATCTCATGCACTTTACTGAATGGCCTGATATACGCTACCCTGCCTGTAAATGGTTATGACAGGACTATGTCAAAGGAGGTGCCTCTAATATGTGCTGAGATTTTCTTACTATAGGACCTAAAGAAAGCTTATAGTGTTCCTGTGTTGATAATTTAATAATTAATCTCACTGATTTATTATTAAATTAGAAATAAATGTGCAATTCTTGTAGGCTGTTAGAAATGACTAATTGAGTCACTAAAAATAATCTTTCAAATACTGCAAAATAGCTGCACTAGCTTAAAATTACTGAGCTTGCTTTCTATTAAAATCTGTGGTAAAGATTCAGTGATACGCTGCTTCCTGAGTTTTGTGAAAATTATCCTGCACTTGTATAATTCTCCCTGAGAATTTTTACTTGGGGTTTTTTAAAAAATATGTGTACACATGCACTTAAATATCTATATATGCAAGTATGATAATAGCAAAAGTGTAAAACTTTAATCTTGACTGCTCATAAATATGTTCCTGAATAGTTCCACAGTTTAAGAAATATTCCTGTCATCATCTGTAATAGATGAAAGTTGCCACTCCACTGATATTTCATTATGAATTGTTGGCAGCTAAAATGAGATCTTAGTCTTGGATAATCTAACCATTTGATTTTATTTGGATGGCATTTTAGAGACACTAAGATTGCACTAGAGCTCTCTTTCTGTAGATCAGGAAACAGAAAAAATTGACTAACAAATTTACACTGCTATTTGTTACTCAGAGGAATTCATTTTAATGCTACGATGTGATCCTTCAGATTCAAGTGCCAGTGATTTTCTCTTGTTCTGGTTCCTGCACTTTAATTTAGTTTCCCTGGTGGTGTAGACCAACTTAGAAACTTTCTTTCCACTGGTTGGTATATGGTACCTGTGAATTTATTTTTCTTAGTACAGTTTTACAGATCTCTCAGAATTAGTCTACAGATTCTCAGGGATCCATGATCCACATGTTGAGATTTGTTGACTAAATAGGATTGACATCATTCATCAGCTAGCCAAGCACTGAAACTTAAGTTGTTGGCTTTTTGCCTTTGAGGAAGGCTCAGAGTGGGAAGAGGCAAAATTAGCTCTTTTGATATTTACTGCTGTTGGAATAGCAGGTCCAATGCATAAGTACAT
>JAOEHY010028047.1:20490-45675 GCA_025447955.1 Psilopsiagon aurifrons | reverse complement strand
GGAAGGCTGCTCTGAGGTCTCCACACAGCCTTCTCTTCTCCAGGCTGAACAGCCCCAACTTTCTCATCCTATCTTCGTATGAGAGGTTCTCCAGTCCCCTGATCATCTTCCTTTCAATTTGACACGAACTTGCAGTACTGTCTTAAAGGATTCCTTCCTCTTGTGTATTTCCTGCTAGTTATAGATTCATGGTCATGGAGAGACTGGGGCAAGACCTTCAGCAAATCTTTGAAGGTTGTGGAAGCAGATTTAAGAAGGAGACTGTTCTGCAACTTGGGGCACGAATGGTATGTACAGAGAGAGGGGAAATTGTTGTTTCTTGAACTTGCTGAGTTCAACTGGGAAATTATTTTCCTGATATTGTTCCTTTAGGTGGCTCTGGAGTTTAGAATGAAATGTGTGATTGCGATGTATGTTCTTGTTTTTAATCTGAGTATAAGGAAAAGTTTTTCCAGGATGAATGTCTTATCAGTGGAACATGCTTCCCAGAGGCTGTGAAATGTCCCTCCTTTGGGACTTTAAAACCTGTTTTACAGCCTCATCTAGCTTACATTAGTCCTGCTTGAAGCCGAGGTTTTAAGCCGGATCCTCCAAAGTTTCCTTTTAACCTGAATAATAATAATTATTAAAAAAAGTGAAAGGCTTTTGTAGCCACACAGTTGACAAACTCGTAACACTCTTTGTACCTTCCAAACACCAGGATTAGAATGTTCTTTGCATGAGTTTCCAAGTGCAAACATGTTTTTGAATAACAAGTAGAGCTATCTTGTACCTCAGTAAAGAGCTGAAGGAGGAGGAGGAGGATGTGTGTGTGGGGGGTGGTGACCTGAAATACAGGTCACAGAAAAACTGGCAAGATCAAATATATTATAAACCTTAAGGTTTGATTGAATATGTTCTTTTTGAGAGCTTTGTGTTCCCAAAATTTCCTCCAGTGTTTATAAAGTACTATATTTATTCTTGCTTTCTGACCTTAAGCTGGCACTTGTAGTTGCACAAGGATACCTCATGGCAAAGCACAGCTTGTTTTTGATTTGCCATACACCTATGTGTCTGGTGGGAAAACGACCTTGTGGACAGAGTGAGTAGTCATTGTGCTCTAACACAAAACCAGTTTGCCAGCTCAGTCTGCGTAGCCTTCATTTCACTGTGTAAGTGAGAAATATTTGGTGGTGGGGTTAGGGACAGAGGAGAAGATGATGATGTTTTCTGTTCTGTTCTAAATCCTTTCCTAGTTGGATACTTTGGAATATATACATGAAAATGAGTATGTTCATGGTGATATTAAAGCAGCAAATCTACTTTTGGGCTACAACAATCCGCACGAGGTAAATATGTTTACTTGTCTACACTGTTCCTTTAATGTGTTTATAACAGTTTGGTAGTTTTAAGTCATGTGTATTCACCATTACCAATTCAGATATTAAAAGAAATTTATGCATGAACACTCACAGCCTCTCACAACAAATCTGAGTGGGGCTTTGTGGAGCTTAAGGTCTGAGAAAGAAGCAGGACAAACCTTTGCTTTGTGCTCTGCTGACTGGGGTGCTGCTATGGATGGGTTAACTAAACAAGAGGGTAAGCCAAAGATCTAATTGCTGTTCTAGGTTATGCTGGTTCGAGTATATTAGTAAAGTTTAAGGATGTGGCTCTTTGTATTGTTCATTCTTGGGAAGGTCTACCTGTCTAATATTGTCATGTTTCCATGCTTGCTAACTCTTATGTCCTGCTTGTTGTAATGGATATAACGGGTAAGTAGGATTAAGACTGCTGCTCTCTAACACTTTAAAGCCTAAAGCCAGCCTTGAAATTGAAGTATTTTGGTGAAACATTTTGAAACAAATCTTTTGATCCTTTCGTATTTCACATACTCCTACCAAGTCTTTTTCTTTTTTTTAATTCTTGCATTAATAAAATCTAAGTATGCTTTCTTCTTGGAAAAAATATCATTTAGGAAGAAAGGGCATCTCTAACTTCACTTTGCTATAATGAGCCGTAAGCAATACTTCTCCTATTCTTTCAATTTTTGTGTTTTATGCTGCAGTGATGAAGAAACAGACCTTGCAAAAGAGCTCCTGCCATTGGGGGTTGAACGATTGAACTATAGCTGCTTTTTTACAAGTTTCAAGTTAGATGTTGAAGTCAAAATTAACTTTTCAGCTTTCTAAATCCCATCGTTTGAAAACTATGATGGCTGTTTAAAACAACCATGGTTTTAGAGAGTAGTAGCAGCCAGTACATAATCTCAGTTTATGGTGTTTACCAGCCTACTGTATCCAAAGGAGGCCGCTGTTTAGAGGCATAATGATCTGCTACCCAAACCCATTAACATACTCAAATGACTTTTTTTGTCTTAGATATTGTATATTTTTATGACACTAAGATATGCTGCTGGTTTTCATGTTGAAGTCATTTTGGATGTGTCCATTTACAGTAATCATAAAATTTTAAGACATGTAGCTGACTTTGATCTGCTGCTTTTGTATTAGCCACATTGTTGGGTGATGCTCTGACTTGTGTCTTATCTTTTCTGCATGAAGAACGTGCTATACTAGTATTTGTTTTCATAAATTCATTTACAGACTAAAAATAAGGTACTTGTGAGTTTCTGGACAAATATTTTCGGTGGAAACTTGTTATATTAAATAAATCAACACATATTCCAGTTTAAGGACTGCCTAGCTCAACACGTACAAAGTGTATGTTACTGCTGAGAGGTTTTTGTTTCACTACACTTGTGTAGGATTTTGTAGGATTTTTCACAAATCCACTTGTGTAGGATTTTGTTTCACTACAATTTCTTTTCCACTGAAATTATTCTATGAAACATTTTAAGAAGTTCACATTCTAATTCAGAAGAGCTCACAGGAGAGAGCTTCTAATTATTTGCTTGCATTTGTAAGGTATGAATTAAAGTTTCATTTCTGTGTGCTTAAGAATACTCAGAGCTGTTACTTCGATAAAGCTCCCAGTCATGGGCCCCAGAAATTCTGCAAGTGGCCAAAGGTCTGCTGGTTTCACCGAAGCTATGATAACTATACCATGCCAGTCTGCAGCCATGTAGAGAGTGATGGTTCTAAATGTACTTTAAGGTAATGTGCACTATATTTAGCTTACAGAGCAGGGCAGATGGCTTAATGGGACTGTTTCTGGTCAAATAATTTCTTTTATGGACACAGCTTTGACAATACCTTGAAACATGTACACTCTGCAGCTTGCTGGGCATGAAAAGAAGGACTAACCACCAGCACCAGAGCAAAAACTTTCAAACTGGCAGATCTACGTATGCTACTAATTGAATATCCCTCCTCTGGAATGGCTGACTTTCATGTACTGTCTGCCCCATACTTCAGTGAATGTTCTTTATCTGGACTAGGTGCAGTACTAGACAATATTCTCACATGGGTTCAGGTATTCAGAACAGTACATGTCTACTTGCACAGATGATTTTTTCACTTGTCATGTCCTGGCTATTTGCATGTGCCATTAATTTGCATGTAATTTTGCCATGGAAGTTGCTGCTTCTTATTCCAAACCTGTCCAGTTCCTGTGTAAGTCTTCATGATGTTGTGACAGCCTTTTCACAAAACAGGATGTCTTTATAACTTGGTGGTGAGCTGAATGTATTATCTGTTTACCAGAATAGTATCAGTGGAGCATCACTACCGATTAAATATGACAATACGGAATACGAAGTCTCATATCTTTCAAACTGTTGTCAGAGGTACTGTATTTTAAGTTGGCAATCTTGTACTGCCCTTAGACACTTCAGATAAAACCTCAGACACCATTACTGCTACCAAATGCCTGTCAAGCGTTGTCCAACCTTTTCTCTGTGCTAAAATTGTGCATAGCTAGATTGCTTTAGTCTTGTTTTATTACAACAATGGAACTGGGAGGTAACATGATCAACCTAATGTCATAAATAGAGAGTGAGAGCATCCAGCCAGTGGCAAACTTAAACTCCGGAATATAAACTGAGAGACCTGTAGCTCCAGCAGCAGTTGGTGTAATAAAGCTGTCTGCCCTAACCATTTCTGGGGTGAGGTCTTTTAAGGAATTTTATGTTAGTGGGTTGTCTTTTAGGTTCTAGGATTTTAAGAGAAAATAAATAGGAAGTTTTCTTTATTCCAGAAATTTGCTTTTAAAAGAAACCCATGACTAATCTCTTTAAGATATATATATTCAAAATGTGTTTCTGTATTCTGTTTTGGTGAAGAGAGAGAAATCTGTTCTAAAAAGTGTACCCTTACATGCTTTCTGTCATTTAGTGACTGTTCATGTGCACTGTGATGTATGAATTTGTCTCTGACTTCCTGCAGTTTCCAAAAAGATCACTTTTTCCGTGTTAGACTTTGTGCCACTACTTTCTCTCTTTCTTTAAATTAACCTGGTAAATTTACACCACAGCCAGTATCTAACATAGCTCCCTTTTTGAAAGAATGTGTGAAATCCATACTGCTTTCTCCTACTTTCTGTGGCAAAGCAAAGAAACAAATAAAGTAAAGGTCCTGTCACTCGCTGACCTCCAAATGATGTTTAGAAATGGTTATAAGATCAGAATCAACTGACCTCAAAGAGCAGCTTGCTGCAGATCTATTCAGCAGAAGGGAGCGAGGCCATTCAGTGAGTTACAGGTCAAAAGATCAATTCTGTAGTCAATATGTTTCTGAACATGGACCCAGCACAATGACTGACAGAGCAGGAGTGATGAACTGAGGGAAGTGCACAGCACATGAATCTCAGAGAGGCCTGAAAGAAAACTTGAAGCCATCAGACCTCTAAATTACAGAACAGGAGAAGCACTGTCTCAGTATTACAGCGAGTTAAAGATAACTTGGTGTGCAGCATTAGCTGCTTGTATGATCAAGCAGAATAAGCAACACTGATGCAGGCCCTAAAAGAGAAATTCAAATCCATTGCACTTGTTTAAATTGTGGTACTATTAGAAGGGACAGGCTGTCATCAGAGAAGCTCTTAAAATCAGAATTTTTAATACATGAAATTAGTCTTGGAAAAAGGTCCCTTCAAAACAATTGCCTTGTTGTATTTTCCTTTTCTTCCCCTATGGAATATATGGGCAGACGTCCTGCAGGCCCCAGTCTGCACCAGACATTGCTTGTTTGCATTTTTAAGCTGTAAATTTAAATTGCATTTGCACCTCAGTTCTAGTTTTGATTTTAAACATTTCTTAGACAAGACAGTCACAGAATAAAGCTCCCAGACTTGATTATCATAGATAGCCCTAACTGAAAAGAAAAAAGAATACAAAAATGTTAACTTCCAAGAGCAGCTTTCAGTGGACTAGCACAGAAGATACAGGGCTCACACACTGATCATAGGGGAAGAACATGCATGAAAATAATTCCAGCTTTAAGCTGTTTTTCATTGTGAGATGAATCATTGTGATTCCTGCTCTTTAGTCCACTATGACAGATATGACAGATTTGCTAAAAGGAAGATGAATTGACAAGAGTGAAAATCTTCTTTCTCCTTCACATGTTTTTAGGAAGGATACAGTGTGCAGAGACACCATACAGAAACAGTTGGGATGTAACTCATGGCCACACTGCTGATCGGAGATGTCGCTTCACAATCAGATGGCCTTAATGTTCTTTCATCAATCCAACTTCTGCACTCAGATAAAACAGTTTACAGTCATCTAACTTCTTTTGGTAGTAATGCCCCAAATAACTTGGAGTTCAATTGATTCTAGGATCAGGACTTGCCAGTGACGCATCACAGACTTCTTTGCCACTTCCCTTTGTCTAATCTGCTCCCCTCCTTGACTTCTGTTTTGTGGAAGATGCTATTTCTCTCCCACACACTATATTTCAGACTTCCTGTCCCAGGATAGACTACAGTCTGCCTTTACCCTTTCTGTAGTGCAGTGTCCAACTGAAGCTGACAGCACTATGGCCATTAGCAACCAATCTGCCTCTTGTTAGTAGGTATCTACTTAATTATTTACAGCACATTACATAAGCTGAATAATGGAACCACTGGAAAGCAAATGTACAAAAAAAAAATCACTGTATCATTGTCCTTTCAGCAATAGATCTCCTGCTATGTGTACTTCAAGAATGCCATGAGAATCCAAAGTGCCAGGCTTATGGCTCCCCAGATCAGTGGAGTTTATAGATATATCAAAACATATGCAATTTGTAAGAGTTTTATAAATTTAGCAGATATTTAGCACTCCAGATGTAAAGCACCATGAGAGAGTCCTGCCCAGGAAGGACAAGAGGATGCTGAATCTATGGCTGGGTGCTCGCGCACATCAGTAATTACTTGTGCCTGTGTGGCTGTTTGCATGGAATTAAGTGTGAAGACTTTAGAAATCTGGCTCCTGATCTGTAATAAAATCTATTAATAACAGACTGTGCTAAGCACAGCTGAGTCTAGTGCAGGCTGGGACGTGTAAAAACAGAGAAACTTGAACAAAAACAGGAGCTAAAATAAGTCAGTGTGTGGGAAGGAGTGTACAGGGTAACACAGCTAAACCCAGCTGTTCCAGGCTTATGTCACTGTTGCACCTTCGTCATCCATGTTACCACTTCTCGTTTCGAGTGTCTTGTTTATCTGACTCTGCATATGTTTTGCCTCAGTTTTTTTTTGTTCTTGTTTTGTTGTCCCTAAAAAAAGGCACGCAATGAAAAATATTTGCTATTGAAACACATACTAACATTGACTTGATTTTTCTCTGTATTCTTTATTATTAACCTTCTTTCCCCCCTCCCCATACCCTTAAAAAACCTGCCACAACCTACAACGTCATTGCTACCTCTACCTACCATGCTCTGAGCAAATTTGGAAGGACATGCTATGTCACACTATCAAAAAGTGACAACTAGCTATAAAGAACTATATATCTCTTTAATGATGAAAGGGTTATAATGAGAATTGATGAAATGAAATTAATGGTAATTTAAAAGAATGTAGTTGTTCTGATAATGGTTGTGGCAAGGTTGTAACGGTGTGTTGCTGGTTTTGTACAGGCTAAGGGGGATTGATTTTTGTTGGTGGCCAAGAAGCTTTGCCTTGAGAGGTTTGTGGCACAGATCTGGTGTGAAGGTTAGGGAACTGATAAATGGCTCAACTAGAAGGAAGCTAGACAACGAATCTCATGACCAACTTCTGGAGCAAACTGTGGTGCTGTCATAGATGGTGTTGCAATTGCGTATGAGTGGCTTTAAGAGGAAATTGTTTCTTGGTTTTCAGGTCTTGCCACCACCAGCCATGGCAGGATAACCTAAAGGTACATCACACTTTCAGAGGGTTTTTTCAGTATCAACTTAAAACTGCTCTGCTGATGCTACCACTGAAAGTATTCAAAACAAATCTGTTGCTTAAAAATTGATTAAGAGTACACAGTCACTGTGATTTATCTGTAGGATAGCTGGTAGCTCTTTTACATAGTTTGACTCATAAATGATTGTGGCTACTTTCTAGATGTCCTGCTATTGAGTTTGAAGGACCCCAAGGCTGGGCTGCCATATGGGAGTGTCTATCACATAAACTAGCATTCCTAGGCTGACACAAACAGAGAGCTGGCAGAGATGCTTTGGTTGTATTGGTTTTTCTAACAGGCATAGCCTGAATTTGTAATAGTTGAAATCCGCTCTATTTCATCTTATTGCACCTGGTCAACTGTACTGGTTGGAAATCTGAAGTCAAGCAAAAGCCAAATGTACCACTTAGCCTGGGAAGGCTGCACCTTCTAGCCTGCTCTCTCCTTCCCTGCCCACAAAGGATGCTGAAGTCTCTCAAAACTTGATATTAGGGTAGTTTAAATTAATTCTCTTATGCTGACTGTGGGCTCAATTACAACATGTACTAGAGCATCAGGAATATACAGGAGAACAGATGCAGGAGAAAATCGAATCGGTCAACCTGACAAAGTTTATGCCTTGTCGCAGATTTTCTAAACATGCCTATAGTCTTTAATCTTGTATCACAGTTTGTATAGCCTGTCAGGTGAAAAACATCATTCGTAATCTTAAAAGCCATCACCCTGCAGGAAGCTAGTTCTGCATCCCAGCTTACACGCTCCAAATAAGCACAGATCCTGCAGCAGAAACAGTAAAACCAAGAGACCAGCCATCGCAGATTTGAAGCTGCCTCGAGCACAAACAGGAATCGGTAGTTCAACAGAATGTGCTCCAAAATAATGCGTTAAGTTTTCTTGAAGGTTTTTTGTTCATTTGTTTTTTTTTCTACCGTGAGTGACAAAATTCAATTACAAGTGAGTGCCATAACAGTTTATTTGAGACTTGTAGGATAAATTGTTCTTTAGCTAAAGAGGAAACAAAACTAAGGTTCAAATAAGAAAAAGTTTTGCTTTCTAATATAATGTGATTTAGTAGAAATGATCTCTATGTACTTTCATATGATGTATCTTTTGCCCCAGAGATCACTTCCACTGGCAATATAATAGCAGTCTGTAGCATTTACCTTTTTCCCAAGTGAAAGTACCATACTTGGATATTTATAAAAAAAGCAATTACCTAATGTGAGAAGTGGTCAATGTAGGGAGCAAAGGCCAGGGGGGAGTGTGAGAATGACAGAGGGAGAAAATAACCTATGGGATATTGGGGGGTGGGCAGACTGTGATTAAATTCCAGCTGCTTTCAACAAGTTACTGCTTGTCAGCGGCGCTGCAGTAATTGTCCATGTGCATGTATTAAGTCCACCCCTGCTGGAGGGTTGAACATCAACTTAATGGTTAATCTCAACTTCATAGACTGGAGTGATCTAAATCATGTGAGTGGCAGAACTGCCATGGCTGCAGGACTGCCTGCACTGTGTCTGCAGAGAAATAGAGGTGTAGGGGCCAGATGGGGTGTCTGGGTTGGTCTTGACTGGCAGCAGCAGAACTGTCCTGGTTTTGTCTGGGATAAAGAGAATTTTCTTCCTTGTAGCTGGTCAAATGCTGCATTTTGGATTTAGGATGAGAGCAATGTCGATAACCGATGTTTTAGCTCTTGCTGAGCAGTGCTTGCCCTGGGTCAAGGACTTTTCATTTTACCATGCTTTGCCAGTGGGAAGAGGCACAGGAAGCCAGGAGGGAGCAGAGCCAGAACACCTGACCCACGCTAACCAAAGGGGTATTCCAGAGCTTGGAATGTCAGGCTCAGTATAGAAACCGTGGGGAGTTGGCCAGGAGCCCCTGATCGCTGCTTGGGGTTAGGATGGTCATCCGTCAGTGGGTGGTGGGTAATTGTACATTACTTGATGGTCCTGGGTTTTATTGCTCCTTTTTTTCCCCATTATTAATATTGATTATAGTGTTTTACTTTACTTCCATTATTCACATCTTTCACAATTAATTCCCAAGAATATGCAAGTGCATCTCCAAGATACTTTTTTCAGAACTGAGAGGTTTCTTCCCCCTGGTTATTAGGGTAATGAAGCATCTTGAGGAACAAAAATTACCTATGCCAGGATGGAAAGGTAAATCCTAGAATCACAGAATGGTTTGTGCTGGAAGGGACCTCAAAGCTCATCCAGTTCCAACCCCTGCCACGGGCAGGGACACCTTCCACTGGAGCAGCTTGCTCCAAGCACTGTCCAACCTTGCCTTGAGCACCTCCAGGGATGGGGCAGCCACAGCTTCTCTGAGTACCCTGTGCCAGCGCCTCAGCACCCTCACAGGGAAGATTTCTTCCCTCGTATCTAGTCTAAATCTCCCCTCTTTCAGTTTAAAGCCATGTGGCAGAATGTGTGAACATGCTTCAATATACACAGTGGGAGCCCAAATTTTTTCCTCTTTACATTGATTTAGCTCCATAGATTTCCTAAAGAATAACTTTGGGTGAAGTCTGGCTCTGTGGCTTTTTAAAAACTTATTATAAATGATTTACTAAGATTGCTTTCTGGGGTGGAGGGTGTAGTTTGTTATGCTTTATCTTGTGCTTTATGTATAAATAGTTGTTGCCAGTACAAAGTTACCAACAGTGACAATCAAAAAGAGGAGGCTGCAGTCAGGCTAAAGCTCAATAGCCCCATGGCCATGGTCCCTGTCAGTGCTGGGGCCCTGTGTGCAGCACTGCTGGAGGAAGCTGCTGCCTCTCCCTTCCTCTGGCTTTCAGGTGTCACTGCTGTTCTGAAATTGCACAGTCTCAACTGATGGGAAATGTGAACAGGGGTGTGTATATGCCTGTGTAAGTAAGGAGGGGAAGGGGTCCCATAAGCAATGTGAGGGTACATAAAAGGCATATTGCACTTTATGATGTCTAGATGCCCACCTGGAGAGGAGAGAGCTTATGAACAAAATAAAAAGACTGAAATTCAACTCGACTCTGAAATAAGATAAGAGTATAGTAGTGGAAGGATTTAAATGGGGAGGGCAGCTGTTATAGCCCCCAGTTGTACATATTTTATTCTGAGGCACCATTTGGTTTAATAAAATTTAGATCTAAGGCTGTCCTTAACCTATCAGTTTCTTAAGACTTAATTATAAAGGTTATACTTTCAAAGGACAAAAGCATTATTCATTTGTCTGTTCATGTCTTCCAGGTTTATCTTGCAGATTATGGACTTTCCTACAGATATTGTCCCAATGGGAACCACAAACAGTATCAGGAAAATCCTAGGAAGGGCCATAATGGGACAATAGAGTTTACCAGCGTAGATGCCCACAAGGGAGTAGGTAGGTTTCTTTTTTTTATTCCAGAGAAGTGATTACAGAATGAGTAATCAGGCTGTGTGAGCTGATGTATACAGTACAAGCAGTCCTGGGGATTGCTCAGGGTTGATCAGACCCTTGTGTTGTGACCTCTTCCTGTACCTGGGAATGCTTCTCTGGGGCTGCTGGGGAAGGGGAGCAGCATGAGTACAATTGAAAGGCTGCAGCATGCATGGTAAGGGGAGGTGGACAAAAATGCCCAAAGAAGAGCTTGCCAGTGAACCTAATTGGCTCATATTGGGAGAACTGGTTTGGGTTTGCTGTGCGCTGTAAAGGCAGAGACATTTGCTAATGCTGCATCGTCAAGGAAAAATGTTCTGAGCCTGCACTGTCCTTTAGGGAGAGCTGTGTCTGAGTGTCACCATCTGTGTTATGAGAGGATATTTCAAGATGACATTCTTTCTGCAAGGAGAAAAACCTGGTTTGAAGCCATAAAGTGTTAACTTTTTGAAATCTTTTTCCAGTAGCCTTTCATATATCTTACTTATTTAAACTCACTTTGATGGTATTGGAAACACATTTGCAGGTAAATTACATACATAGTCCTTTTATTGGATATTGATTGGACTGCCTTGCATTCCAAGGCAGACTTAATTCAACAATTCCCTAATTAGTTAAAGTCATAACCTATGTCTTGTATTCATTTACCATTAATTAAACCTTAGCTGTTTATTACACTGCAGTCCAAATCCAATAGCAGACCCATAGAGCCATGGAAAAGGGAATGGGAGGTCAATATCGAAAATACATATGGTGCAGAGTCCCACTGATGGCTGCATTGTTCACAATCAATATGGTCAATGCAACACAACTTTCTTAGTTGCTATGTCAGCAAGACAAAAAGTCAATTCTAATGTTATGCTAGTGAAAAAAATGGTGATTATTGAAAAACTTTGACTCTTGCTATGAAACGGTGGTTTTGTTAACTTTTCTTCTCCCTATTCCCTCCTCCTTACCCTGACGATCTCCTGAAACAAAAGGAATGGGCTTGTGCTGCCAGCTTGGCCAGGATCGTAATGTCACAAGTGATAACTGTAGAAATTTGTGCTTGTTAATAGCTGCTGAACTGTTACCTTAAACTAATACTTTCTAACGAGTTTTAGTTGGCACAAACAACTGTGTATTATTGCTTTTTCTATTAAAAGGACCATTGACCATGTAATGTAGAGGGTCTTGATAATTTGCCGGCGCTGTTAAAACCTGGAATCGTTTAACTCTGGTCATTAGGAAAAATGAAATAAGACTGTCAAGTATTTCTTGCTGAGACAATTGCACCATTTCACCTGCTACAAAATATTTTGTGATGGAGAGGGACTGTTCACAAGCTCATGTAGTGATAACACAGGGGGAATGGCTTAAACCTGACAGAGGGGAGATTGAGATGAGAATTTAGGAAGAAGTTCTTTCCTGTGAGGGTGCTGAGGCACTGGCACAGGGTGCCCAGAGAAGCTGTGGCTGCCCCATCCCTGGCAGTGTTCAAGGCCAGGTTGGACACAGGGGCTTGAAGCAATCTGCTCTAGTGGAAGGTATCCCTGCCCTTGGCAGGGGTTGGAACTGGAGGGTCCCTTCCAATGCAAACCTTTCCATGAAGAAGATATCTGTTTTGGACTTTTCGTGCCCTCCCAAGCATGGATTTCCTGGATTTCTGGAGGTGTGACTTTGGCTGGTTTCCATGGTAGCATGGGTGACATGGCTGTGTTATCAGTATTTGATGTGGATGCTGCTTGACCAACAGGTAGAAGCTGGAATATTTGGTATTTGGCAGTTGGATACTTATAGCTGCTAGAGGACAAGTGTCTGTGTTGGCTTTGTGATGACAGGACAGATAGTTCCTTTAATTTCAAAGAGTAGGGAGATGGGTAACAAAAGGTGTGTACATGCAAGTGTGAGTTAAATTGTTGTCTTTTGTAATCTGTGGGTTAGACTACACCTTCAAATAGCTAAAACCGTGATGGAATTGGTGAACAGTGTAAGATTCCAGAAAATGAAACATTCAGAAAGATGGCTTGAAGGAGCTAATCCCCATCCTACACATGAAATCTTTTTGCTTGTTAATAGCTGCAAACAGAAGATCTGCAGATTTGTGTGATGCTCCTGCTGGAAGAGCCTGCAGAACATTATGTGGTATCTGGCATGTCACAGAGAATCCAAACTATTCACATTGAATACCTCAGCTTTGCCCTTGTAACAGCCTGAATCCATTAAGGTCAAATTACCTGTTCCCATTTACAGCAGGTCTCTCAGCATCCCAGGGCAGATTGCACAGGTCCAGATGGCAGAACACAGGGGCTCGTTTCCCTCATCTCATTTCTTGTCGGGAGGTTTAGAGTTGCAGAGATCTTTCAGGATTCTAAACCGCATCCAACAGCTGGGACAAGGGGTTCATGGCTCAACAACCTCCTATACTCCTGTCTTGGGACTGAGTCTCAGCACGGTCTCAGCTACCAAGTGAGGTGAGGTGCTCTTCTCAAAGGTGTTTAAAGCCTGGTAAATTAAAGTGCATAGACAGCCTTCATCCTGGTGTTACCCAGTTTTTCAGAGTGGAGTATTCTTTTATTTCAATGTACTTCTAATTTTTAAATGTAATTTTATATAAATGAGATCCTTTGTAGAGGGCATTTCATGAACATACGTAGTAGCATAAATATCTCAAGCCTCAAAACCCCTGAAGAGTGCCAGTTGCTATATTGTGCTAGACAAATGAGAACATTTTGACTTGCTCGTGAAGTAGCTACCTGAATGCAGCAGTTTGAGGTACATGCTGAAACCTAAAAGAAAATTATGAATTTGTTGCTTTCCAAAGTGCCTCTTGGCAATGCTTGAAGCTGATAACCTCCTTGCGTAAAGCCAATCAAATGCAACCACTTCCCACTAATTTAAATCAGCACTGGTGTTTCCCTAGCTGAATTGAGAGTTAACTCAGCTGCATGCCTATTTATTCCCCAAGCTCTCCAGGGAGTTCATCAGGTGTAGAGGACATGCAGCCCTGTGAGATGCAGACAGTTTCCTACCAGCACCCACTGCATGGTAGCACTTTTGGGTGGCAGAAGTAGTCTGTATCGTTCTAACAATCTCTGGTAAGGACTGCATTGAATGTGCCATTCCTGTGGTGACTGATGGTAAATTGCTGCCTTCAAACCAATCACTTTAGTGTGTGCTGGTGTGCACTGATGGTGTTGGTGTCCTTGACTGTGCTGCAACTGAAGAGGAATTCTGCTGAGCTGGGAAAGGCTGGGAGCAGCTGCCCTGCCTCGTGTCCCAGCTCTTCATGCTGGTTTTGGCTTTAGTTTCACAGGGCTGACCAGGCACTCTGTGTGCACAGTGAGCATGGGCTCCATAGGCTGGCTCCTCTGTACCACTGTCTGGGGGCTTCCAGACTTGTGGAAGTACAAGTGTTCATTGCAACCTCAGTTTCACCCGTATGTCTACAGCTCGCTTTGAACCGTCAGGTTCAAGTTGGGCTCTGCCACAGGATTTGCCCCACACCACCAGCATTCCTGTATTTGGTGGCTAGATATCATTGCAACCAACATATGAGGATTTCAAATTCAAAACCTTTTTATTTCGCTGCAAATTCCATATGGCCCAACTGCACTGTGAGTTTTAGTGTGGTATTTGAGTGTACTCATTGTATTCATTTTCAGTGACCGTACTGTATAAACAATATTACATTTTTGTTTGTTGATTGATACTTAAAGAGAATTAAATGTACACTGGGTACAGATATAAAAAATTGTTACATAGTTAGTGTTAAAAAGTAATATTTGGATCAATGCCTCCTATGGATTTTTGTAGATTTTCTACTCAGTGAGGCATGCAGTCAATACCTAATTTCTCTGGAGATATACTGCGCTTAACATATTGAGGTTTTTTAAATACTCCAGTCCTGTGCATTGAGTGTGTAAGACCAGTTTTAATTTGCTATCATTGATGAACATAAGAGTATGAACTGTCTATGTTGAATTCCCTCCAGCATATATTTGTGTTTGCCATCGATTGCAAGATGACTCTCCTCTTCCTTTTCACAACATCTCACAATAACTCTTAAGCACTTGTGCCACCTCTCACATTGGGTAGATGGGTCTGCCCAGATCCTTGCAGAATTTATACCTATATAAGTTACTATATCTTATATAGTAAAAGCTGCTTAAGACAGTAGTGGTGACTTGATAAGCTGAAGGGTAATTGGAATGTCTGATCATGTTTGCCTCTATTAGGACCACTGATTGTCACTTCTTCAGAGCTGGTGAATACGTTTTGTGGGAGCTGATTTCATTGGGCAAAAATGCATTTTCATCTCCTGTGTTGGGGAAGGCAGTTGCAGGTAAATTTGATGCCATAGTTTAGCCAGTTCTTCATGCTCCTCACACTGGGTTATTGCAGCACACGCTCCTTGAGGTACATCCGAATGCTTGTACGCTGTGTTTGAACAGGGCAATGCAGGCATCAGGCTGATGGTAGGGAAAACTCTGCAGTGCTTGTTCTTGTTTTCCCCACTGGTCTGACAGAACTGTTGCTGTTTGATGTGAAAAACATAGCTTGATGCTTGTCCATTTTTCCTTTTCTTTTACATGCAGAGGTTGCCTAGGATATATTCAGAGTTCATTTTGTGAGGAAGGATGCGCAAGGATATAAACACCTATGCCTGGAAACATATTCTTTCTGAGCATGCATGGCTTCCAGAGAACAGAGCTCTAAATGGCTCTGGATCAAGAGGTTTATTTGGCATCTGTCCATGTATAGTTTGGATTCAGAGGGAGCCTGCTGGATTTTTCTGTCGGTCAAATGAATTATTGATTTGCTGCAGTTTGGTGTCTGCTTCGCAAAGACTGTGTGCAGGGCAAACTGTAAATCCTAAAAATAAAAGGAAAATATAATTGGTCTTGCAAAAAAAAAAAAAAAAAGGGTAGAACTTTGCAGCATGAAATAAATACACAGATATTTTAGTTTCTGAGTGTGGGATCAGAAATGTGTGCCCAGCAAAAGAGGGAGCGGGAGGTCATTGTAAGGGAAAGAAGAACCAGGCTTTAGCAGGGAGACGATTGAATGGGCTCCTATACCGACCTGTGTAAGCTTATTCTGTCCTGCCCAGGATGTCCAGAAGCAATAAAAAATAAGATGCCGACCCTCACAGCTTCTAGCACAACTGAGGAGTGTGGCTGGGAGTTGGCTCTTTGAATTCACCTCTCACTCTCTACCCCAGGAATTCAGGAAGCTTGGGAATCTCACAGCTGCTTGCCAGCCCCAACCTGTCATACCTTTACCTTTGTGGTTTCCGCCACACAGACTTGAAAGAAGAGTAAAACTCCTGTCCCCACTCTCCTGCCACATGTTCTCCTTACTGCAAGCTTGGAAGGTTTTACTTCCAGCCACATGCCTGCATCTCTTGTCACCACCATTTTATCTCCCATCTATATGTTGTGGTGATGTTCGCTTGCTCTTCCCAACCTTCCCTCTACATAAACTTTTCACCAAATCAGGACCTCAGCCCTCTTCCTTTCAGCATCCCAATCCACTAATCCTGATGGTT
Organism: Psilopsiagon aurifrons; assembly: GCA_025447955.1. NCBI lineage: Eukaryota > Metazoa > Chordata > Aves > Psittaciformes > Psittacidae > Psilopsiagon > Psilopsiagon aurifrons. The sequence goes on along the minus strand of JAOEHY010028047.1, from coordinate 29,458 downwards.
ATTCACTCTCAGTCCATGTTCAGAGGAGAATCCTGCTGCTGGCTGCACTCTTCTGTTACGGCTGCAGCACAGCAAATGCAAGACCAAGGAGGTTCTGCAGTTAGATCTGCTGGTCAATGGATGTGTGTAACTGCTTGGTTGGAGGTTGCTGGCCATGTGTCTGCGCATTAGGCTGTTGAGATTGTCCAGGAAAACTCTGCTGTTTTGGGGAGGTTTGAGAGTCACGCTTTGGGAACTTGTGGCTTGCAAGACCTGCTGAGATCTCCGTGTGCTCATGAGCTTGGTTAAGGCAGGACAGCAGCAGTAGTGTTGCAGCTTTTGTGGCTCTTGAAACGAGTTATCCAGCTCCTGTGCTGACAGTGCATCCTGTGTCTGACAGGCCAGCACTGATGTGCAGGCTGGTTTCCAGCTTTGGTGCTGCCTGAGAGGAATGACCCCTCAGGACTGTGAGGCTGATAATTGTCAGCAGGGCACCTCTGTGACCACCAAGGCAAGGTCAGTGCTAGGGAGTCATGGTTGTACCCTCCATGTGAACCTCTGCAGGAGCTCCTGCCCACCAGCTGTGTGACCAGTCAAGTGTACATCTATGGGACCCAAGTTTAGGAGGGAGACCACAGCTGGCACAGGAAAAGTGACTGCCACATCCCAGACTGGGTTCTCTGGGAGAGATGTTGTCCGCTTGTGGTGACACCATGTTGACACTGGATTTTTGTTTCCAGCGTTCCAGGGTGTTGGTTATTGTCAGTGAGTACTTCAGCAGCATTCCAAGCTAATGGTGCAGAACTGTACAGGAGGGGAGGAGGGGTTGTTCCCACCCCCTGCTGGCAGCTGCCCTGCCTGAGGAGGGATAACTCCTCACAGAATGGCATCCAGGTACTAAAATTCATCGTAAATTTAACTATATTTATCTAACCTTTTCCCTGTTGCCAGTCACTCTATTCAATTAGCCACTATCCTGCTGCAGTGAACTCCTCAGACTGACCAGTTCCTCAGGGATACAGTACTTCATTAGCTTTGTTGGTCTTTTCTTTTCTCCTGCCCTAATACAGACACTGATTTTTGACAGTCTTGTATTTGTTTTTATAACAACCTCAACCTTGAGTAAAGAAATTATATCACTTTCAGTTCATTTGTTAAAACATTGTGGCGATGCATTCTTAACATAATGATATTTCTCCATGGTCATGTTAACACTCCTTTCCTTTATGGGCTTTTGGATTAATGGCTATGGGTATGAGTTATATTTGTTTGTGAATTAACATGAATTTGTATGCTGTAATGCCAGGGAGAATTGGAGGCTCCACTGCATGTAGATGCAATATGAGCGACTGAAATGATCCTTTTTATGAAAAGCTTCCAATCTAAAGAAACACTAATGGTGAAATTATAATGTAACAGTGCTAATTAAAAATAATAGAAGAACATTTCATCTGTCACTCGTTAGATCCTTACAAAAGGCTTGAGAAAGTTAGTTTAATAAGGGCTGGAGAGGAAAACTCCCATTTTCACATGGGTTTCAGATGAGTTTTGGGAGCAGGGTACTTTAGAGAGCATATTGTGGTCGGGGTGATATCATTCTTTGTCTCTAGAAATCTGAATCCAAATTAAGGCTCAGAGAGCTGCCAAATCCACTATATGGAGATACATAATATATTTTCTTCTAAGGCTGAATTGCTTCAGTTACGTGGTTCTGAGTTATCGCTGATCCCCATTGCTGCACGTTGAGTGTATGGTTGTGATATGTATAAAACTAGTTATGGCCCAACTCTGATTTCATTGACGTGGTTGTTAATTCATTGACTTCAGTGGCGCTGTTCCTGATTTATCTTGGCAGGAAAGAGGGCAGAATCGGGCCTTAAATCTTCAAATTAAAAAATTAAAGTATAAAAATATTGTGGAATAAAATACCACCAACGTGCTCCCATTAAATAGGATTGCATATGAGACTGAAATAATAATAAAGAAACTCCTGGTGAACAGAAAAGCGGAAATCAAAAATCTATTAAAAAAGAAAGAAAAAAACCAACAAAGTTTTAACCCACAGCAAAGCAAGAGAAATTGATTTAAATAAGATCTATTTTGAGTGTTTATTCTTCAAGTGGTGACAAGTTATAAAGCAGAATCGTTTCATTTTTGTATGGCTATCATATGTAAAGTGAAACCAGACTGACTTCTCTCACTTACTCTCCAATGGTGTTAGCAGGTCTCTTACTGCAAGTAAACTTACAGTTGAAACCTGTGTATTAGTGCTTTATTTGGGGTGAAAATGGAATGATTCTATTGTTCTTGGATAGTATTAATTCCTTTAAATATTAGTTAGTTGAATACTCCTGTAATAAGGATCTAAATGATTTCAAAAGTCGAGGGAGTAGCATCTCTAACAGCAAGCTGACAAAGAAGCAGCGAGAAAGACTAAGCTAGTACAGTCAACTACTGAAACACTGTTATTTTCATGTGGTTCTATCTATGAAAACAACATGTGAACGTCTGCAGTGACCTGGGAGATAAAGTGACACGGGATTTCTCAGTCTCTCCTTAAACCATTTCCCCTTTTGTTTTTTAGTGATGTATGGCTTAGTTACATGTCCCTTTTATTTCTTTTCCACCAACTGACTACTGTGGCTTTAGGAAGGTATTAGTAAAGTCTTAGTTGTGCACATCTCCCTGTTTGCAGTGGATTTGCCCTGGCCTTAGTGAGGAAATGGCTGGAAGGACTGCACGGGAGCGAGGAGGTAAATTAGTCACATCCAGACTATTGACTGCAAAGGAAACCTTACTCTCTGGGGACTGTTTTGTCAGAAAATGAAGTATCTTGGGTGAGCTTCTGAAAAATAATGGACTTGGCATCAGTTCCAGATTCCTATCAGCTAGTACCTCAGCGAGGAAAAAGGTGGTCCCTGTCTTGGACTTCAAAAGGCCACTTTCTGTAGCCTGTCCTGCACAAACAGGTACCAGAAAAGCCTTGTATGCAAATTGGTGGGTCTGCAATAAAAATGCTGGCTGATAGGGTTATAATCTGGAATTGCCATGATGGAAAAGGGAGTTATGAACACATGTGTATGAATGGAACTGTTCCACAGTTAACAGGAGATTTATGGCTGAAGAAATCACTACAGAACAGCAAGTGGTAGAGATTGTGTTTTTATTTTAATACGAGAGCCAAGTCTTGCATTAGGATGTTGCTGAATCTAGTGCAGAAAACAGATGACACCCAAGGGACAGTGCAGCATTCTGTTAGATTGAAGGGCCTTTAATAATCCCATCTTCTAATAGCAGTTAAGATAGAGAATGTAGAAGAACTAATCTGCTTTTACAATAATGTGTGTATGGTAACGAGAATCAGTTATGATGCGTTGGCCCCATAGCTTTTAGCAGATGACTTCTTAAATTAAAAGATAAGTTTGCTGAGTGACTTTCTGGAATGTATTTAATGAAGGCCCATAAAATATGATATCTGTTTACAGCTGGATTAACAGCACTCTGCTCAACTACTAGTCTTTACACCAGACAAAAGGTACCGAACGAATCTGAAATCTTCTTTCCTTCCTGGAAAGTGCAAATACAGTTTGGAAAAGGATAAATTGAACTTCTGCCTCTGTCTGTTTTTAATCAGGATGAATGGCCTCTGGTTTGGCAGATTCCATGTGGTCTTGACTTGCACACTACAGGCTGCAAGTCAGATGTGTACAAAGAAATAGAGCAGCAATCTTGCTTGCTCAGGTCTTTCAAGTTGGTTTCCTATGAATAGCAGCAAGGAATAGCAATTCTTTCAGTATCACACTTTTTTCTCCTCTTTCTCTTGGAAAAGTTAATCTACAGATTAACTCAGTTACCTGGTTTTCTGCACAGGTGATGTTTGTGGATACGGTTAATTTTGCATTGAATGATATCTATTGCGTATCTGTTCTGTAGTACTGTTATCTGTTTGGGGTGTGCAAAGTGAGAGTAAGTTGTTCCTGAAATAAGTTCCTTTTTGGAAGTTGCAGTAGTAAGTTTACACAGGACTTGTGAAACAGCAAGTGTACTTTAGCTTGTGCTCCGACTCTCTAAACTAAGTTTGTGGTGCTTGTAAGCTGACTACTCTAGTGTGTAAATGTACACTAGATGGCAGTTTTGTCATATCTTCCAAGTTCAAATAGCTCTGTAGGAGAACAGGAAAGGCCATCAGTGTTTAGTCTGCACTCACAGGGTCCCTGCATGACCAATGTAGACCCCATGGACTTCCTGGAACATGTGTTAGCAATTTAGCAGCAGACATTTATTTCTTTGTTTTACTGCTTGGCTCTTTGAGAAAGTGTTGGTACTCAGTTATGGGCTGTCTGGATCATGTCAGAGGCCATGGGGATCAAGTCCATGTGACAGGCCAGACTGAGGAAGGATGAAGTTGGAGGAGGTGAGGAAACTGACCCTTACTTCAACAGCAACAAGTCACTGCCTGTCTGTGGCCTGTGGCCAAATGCCGGGGCGGTTTAGGTCTGATACAGCTGAATAAACAAAACACTTTGCCCATTTGGCTTTTCATATTTCATCAACACAAGTTCAATCAAAGTCTTTTCTATTTCCTAAGAAGAGGTTCTTATTCTTCATCTTTTTTGGTCTTTTTTCTGTTTTATTTTTCCTTTCCTCCCCCTCCCTCCCTTCCCACATTTTAGCCCCATCCAGACGAGGTGACCTTGAAATCCTTGGCTACTGCATGCTGCAATGGTTGTGTGGGAAGCTGCCCTGGGAACAGAACCTGAAGGACCCCGTGGCTGTCCAGACTGCCAAAACAAGGTACACGTATGTGCATACACATGCGCATCACCCTAGATCCCTTCAGCATCCTCATCACTTAACAGGACAGGTCAGAAAAAGACACCTTTACATGCTGAACAATATACAAAAGCTAAAACAATGTTCCTTAGTTCATGAGAGATGTCAGAAGCAGTTTAAAATGTGACCTCTGTGTGCATTATACCCTCTTCCACATGTTCCTGTGTGCACTGCTATGGAGAAATGGTAAATTCAAATGCACAGCACACACTCATTTTGTCTGCTGTGTATTTTATAATGCTCTTTTTTTAAAGCAAACATTTGTGAATCAGTGCAGGCCTTACTGCACATCCAAAGGGTGGTCGTGTGCTCCCATTGAACTTCATGGGTACTTTGTAGAGACCACAGCACAGGCATCGCTTGGGAGTTTTTCCACATGTGCATCCAATTTCTTTAACCTTCTGTAAGATACTATTTTTCAGATGGTTTTATGTAGGGTTTTTGTGTTACATAAGCCTACTGCCATTACAAACAATTAAATACCAAAATACTAAGGAACGTGATTAAAATCTTTCCCTTCTCCCAGCATGACTTATTTAGAGCTTACTAAAGCAACGGAGTGTAGTAGTTTTTCTTTTCTCTGCTTTCACAGTTGGGACTCGAGAGAGTTAATTGCATGTGGTACAGTGCAGCCTGTAGAAGGCAACACAGAAGAGTAGTTACCGTAAATGTAACATCACAACTGGAGAAGGCAGCAAACTTTTAAGTAGGGCAAGTCACAACAGAGGTACACAATAGGGATAGCTGATCCACAGAAATCAATCTGCAAATTCAGTGTGCCACTGGCTCTCAGCAGAGAGAAAGGTTAGCCTGCAGACTGTGGATAATACAGATTGCATCTGTAAATGTTGACATCGGATGTTATGTTTAATATTTCTCCTTTAGAAGTCCTGATCATTACACAGCCCCCTGCAAGGTAACACTTACACAATTCAATGTTGAATCAATTTAATCAATCAAGCTGCTTCACTAATTCTTCCCTTGTGTTCCTATTGTTTTCAGGATGCTCGGCAAACAAATGATTCCAGGAGATGTACAGAAAATGACAAAGATTCTGGTTTTCAGAAATACCCTGTTAATCTAATGAATTATGGGTTTGGTATTAGGTCATTTGCCCAGGCTATCTCTTTTTATTTATCCTAATTTTTAATGTCAAAGCTGTTTTTAAAGGCCTGAAGCGGATATCTGAATATATGTGTGTGTATCCAGTTGCTCCTAAGTTAGTAAATACATTAAGCAGCATAGCTGAGTTGCTTCTGAGCATGCCAGTCCTTTGCTGTCTGTGAGATGGTGAGGAAGAGGAGCTGGGCCTGGAAGATGGGATGCAGTGAAAGGCAGGAGCCAGGGCAAGGCCTCCCACTTCTGTTCACCAGTTGTCTCGTCTCCTCATCCCTTCACTGCAAGTTCTTAATCTCCTCCATGTGCTGCTGGGGCAATGAGGCAATGGTGCCAAAGCCTTGGGCATTGCTCAAGGGATATTTAAGGTCTGCTGGTGTATTTGAATGTAGAAATGTTTGTGCTATGCAACAATTAGAGGAGAGGTTCTATTTGAATGGAAATTCAGGCTAGGTTACAGGAAAACATTTAAATGGTTCATTTCCCCAAAATGGAACCCGCTATTGCTGATACTAAACAACAGATCACTGAAGGGAAGGTTATTACCCAGTGTACCCCTACTTCATGCATTAGAGAACACACACTGTTACTTACTGGTGGAGCTTTATGGCTCCCTTAAACAAACAAGGGGATCCTTTAACAGGATTAGCAGTCAGACTGAGGTGACAGTTTCACTTCCTCAGGGCAAGGGGGCTTGCCCTGGTGCCAGCGGGCCTGGGAGATGCTCCTGGTTCTTGCCTGCACAAAGATGAGAGCTGCTGTTACTACCTCTGCTTTTAGGGTGCAACTGATTCTTAGCACCATCCTTCTTTGCTGTTGCTGTTCCTGGGCACCAGTGGCCATGCCCTTTGGTTTATGAAGTTCATGGAGCTTGAGGTCAGTTAACATCCCTCTCGCCTTTCAGCCCTGTCAGACCTGCTTGTAATTTTGACAGCCGTCACCCATGAGCTGCGTGGCAGAAAGGACCTGACACCAAATGACTTGTAGGCAGACCAATACTGCCTATTAAGTACCAAAATACAGACATTAATCACTGAGCTGAAATCAGAACAAGGTGTTTCAGCTCAAAGGATGCTGCTTTATCTGTCTAGAAAACTTAAAACAGCTGCAAAGAAAAGCTTCGTGTTAAAGTGCAGACTGTAAGTCCATGTTGGTGAAATCAGCAGTCTCCAAAGAGTTAAAACTGTAGTTGGCAAAAGGAGATTTTTGTTTTAAAAGCAGCACTGTGAATCATTAGCTATCCCGGAGGTCCACTCCGTTTGGAATTGAGACTTGCTGTCTTCCTAAATCCCAAATGAAGAATCACCTGCTCCAAAACCACATTAAATTGTTGCACTCTCCTGTTGTTTCAGACTTATGGATGAGCTCCCAGATTCAGTGATGAAATGGGATTCTTCTGGAGGCAGCTGTCGTAAGTGTACTTGCATTATGTACCACATAGTCTTTAGCCTGTTAAGTACTTCAGTGTCTTACTCTGTTTGGGGGATGAAGAAGATTTAAGTAGAGTAAAAGTAACACAAAGTTAATAAAGTCTTCACTTATATCAGTTGTAAAGTTTGTACCTTAAAGCCTGGGTTGGTGCAGTATTACCAGTCTTAGGGCAAACTGCTGTGTGCAAGCAGAAGCCATCCTTGAACCAACCTCTTCCAGTCAAGCCTGTGTGCACCACTCTTACCCATCCCTAGCCAAGAGGATTCAGCCTGCACTATCTGTATTTAGCTTACTGATAGGAGATGCTTGGAATGCTTCACAGGAACTCTTTCTCTGCTGCTTTCCTGCATTATCCCATAAATAGGCACGAAGGAGGTGAAATAGGCATTGAGGGCTGTGTTTTCAGCCCTGGTGTGAGGTAGTATGAAAAGCTTCATCAGTCTCATCTGTGGTGTATACCATAGAGTGACATAAGGGATCTCAGCCATGTATAAATCAAGGTGTGAGGGAGCAGTGCCTATCTTAGAAACAGAAGTGGCTGTTAGTATGGAAATAGTAAGCAACTGTCCACAAAAGGTTTCTTGCTCAGTATTCAGAGTTTGAAAAAGCAAGTGAATGGATGGTTTGTCTTCTTCTTCCTTCACTGAAAGAGAAAAGTATTTCAGGGGAAACCCCAAACTTCCTTCAAAGGTCAATGTCTATTTGTAATTTATGCACTTATTTTCTCAGCACTTTTGTACTGGAATTATTGGAACACATCATCTATTACAAAAAATATATCCACGATGTGCATACATATGTAATAAATCTTTACTTCTGGGATTTGCCACATGCTAATATCTGATGTAGTTCTCCAGTCTTAGGACACATGTGGGTCTTCAACTGAGAGAAAAGTTTGATTCCTCCCTGTATGTTTCTCCCACCAGCATTATTTCTGCCCATTCATAGGCTCATAGAATTCCAGACTGATTTGGGTTGGAAAGGACCTTAAGCTCATCCAGTTCCAACCCCTTGCTATGGGCAGGGACACCTCACACTAGACCATGTCACCCAAGGCTCTGTCCAACCTGGCCTTGAACACTGCCAGGGATGGGGCATTCACCACTTCTTTGGGCACCATGTGCCAGTGCCTCAGCACCCTCACAGTAAAGAACTTCTTCCTTATATCTAACCTGAATAGCCTCCCTTTCTAGAACCATTTGGTAATGACAGCAAAATAATGCTGCTTCTTTAGGATGCAGTCTCAAAACCAGTATTTGTCCAAGTATTAGAAATAAAAACCAAAACCTGTTTTTTTCTAAAGCATTTGAAGTACAATTTCTATGCAGATTAAAAATACTGTTGACAGTAGTTAATATTTAAAGAGGTATTACGATCTATCAAATATAAAATGCTTCTATTTTACACACAACTATCAATATTGATAAAGTATTTTGATTAATTTTTATCCTTGGATAACTTTTGGTGCTACATGGATTAATACATGACAAGACATGGCCCTTAAGGGTTTCCTTGTTTATCATAGAATAATCAGGGTTGGAAAGGACCTTAAGATCATCCAGTTCCAACCCCCCTGCCATGGGCAGGGACACCTCACACTAAACCGTAT
>JAOEHY010028046.1:9243-25293 GCA_025447955.1 Psilopsiagon aurifrons | reverse complement strand
GCAGATTTTCTGTATTGCCTGACTTGTAGCTGCCACTCAGAAGAGCCATTTTGGTGGTGTAGCTGATAGTTATGTCTTGTGACCCTGTCTCATTGTAGGACAATACTTAAAAAAAAAATGTACAGGGATCATCGTTGCGAAGCCACATTAAAAGTAGAAACCAAGAAGTAAATGTAAGGATAGATCATATATATTAATACAGGAGAAAAGTGAAACAGCATTTTCTATCACTTAGCATTTTCTGTGACTTGTCCTTTAAAATTCACTCTACTTTCAAAATTAAGTTGTAGTGAATCTGAAAGTCGTTCACAAAGGCTGCCTACTTTGTTGAGTCATTTCATTTGAAATGCAGAGTTTTAACCATCACACAGGAGATGGTGTGTAGTTTGCTTGCTTTTTGTTTAACTTTGAGAACTTCACTGTTCAAAATAACACTTCTTGAGGCACTGGAGCTTGATGATGATTGTCTCATGTGATTGCTTGCTGAAAGCAAAGTGATCAATCATTTCACCGACGCTGAAAGCAACCAGAATTGTCACAGCAAAGTTTGGTAGTCTTCAGATCCAAAATGCATGACTATAAATTCTAATGTGCAAATAAAATGTATTTTTTAATGAATCTCAAGTAATTTGAAATCTGTACTTTAAATAACTTCTGAAAGAAAAGTCCTTGATGGTACTTTTTGTTTTTTTCCCCTTCCCCAAGTTAAAGTTTACACTTTATTCTTGTTTTACCTCTTAACAGGGTATGGGTACTGTTCAAAAAGGTATGCCCCACAAGTGTTACCACGGCAAAACTGGAAGGGTATATAATGTTACTCAGCATGCTGTGGGCATTATTGTTAACAAGCAGGTCAAGTAAGTACTAAAATTCCATCTCCTGAAACTTAGTGTTTCGGAAAGTTGATCTGTAATTGCACCCTCCTTTCACTTTGCCAGTTAGACAGCTATTGTCTTGATTGGTCATTCAAGGTGGGTAAAGTGTATATCCTTTTTATAACCCAAGCAAATGATGCTCATTTGACTTGGATCCTGTCAGAGGAAACAGTATTTATTGAGCGGCACATAAAGTGACATTACCTAATGGGGCTTTTCAGACAAATCTCACATTGGTACTGAAGCGCTTTATGAGCATTAGCTTGTAGCTCTGTTCACTAGATTTTTGTACGTCTTGGACAGAAAAGGACAACTGTTTCTTTTTTTTTTTCCGGGAACTGGACAGGAGTACAATAGTAACACAGTTCTTTGTATGCTACAAGGTTAAAATTTACTTGTTCTCCACAATCTTAATCCAAAATTGTCAGCACAGTATTATATATTAATAAGCTTTCAATTACCAAAGTTATATCTGGTTTGCATCTGCTGCATTATATTTTGAGTGACTGCTCTTTAAAATAAAATCAGCTGTGATATCTGTGAAGCTTATGGAGTTGCTCCTGTAAGGGCTGTAGGGGCCATAAGACTGTTTTTGAAATGGCCTTTTTTTCAAGTGCAGTAGATTAAAACTGGTTTCCTTTCTTAGGGGCAAGATTCTTGCCAAGAGAATCAACGTGCGCATTGAACATATTAAACATTCCAAGAGCAGAGACAGCTTTCTGCAGCGTGTGAAGGAGAATGAAAGGAAGAAAAAGGAAGCAAAAGAAAAAGGCATTTGGGTTCAACTGAAACGCCAGGTAATATTTTTATTGTAGTTGACACATGGTTGATTCAGTTCGCAGAAAACCCTCCAGCAGCTAAAACCAATTTGAGTAAAATGTTGTGTTTTTCTGAAATAACAATGCTGCACTGTTTCTGAGCTTTTTCTTTGTGTCTTTCAAAGACAAACCCTCTCCCCCCAAAAAAACTCCCATTCTGAAAAACCCATGTCTATGGCAGATTGTGTGGAAGCGTTTGTTGCTCCCACCCTCACTTCCTGCAAAAGGACTATGGACCCAAGTTTCTTTTGGTGGTTTTTCTTTTAGAGTGGCAGCATGCAGTGTGCCTGCCTCTGAGCTGTCCCATATGTTTGGTGCCTGAACAGACCTCTGGTGTTCTGGGAGGAGATGGCAGCCTTGGCTGTGAAAAAAGGGACGGGTGCTTCCTGTTCTGCTGCTGACCTACAGCAGACGCTTCGGCTGATTTCTAGGATCAGTGTTGACTTTGGTTTAGTTGACTTTAGCTACAACAATTTCTGTTGTAACCCTCAAGAAAAAATTAATAGCTTGACTTCAGAGAGTGAGGACAGTTGTTGCTTCTGGAACTACAGGGTATATCACTTTGTGTTAATTTAGATTAGTAAATTGTAGAGGGTAAAGTGTAGGGATTTTGCATTCAGCAAAGTTGAGCACGGTTCCCTAGCAGATAATTTTTTTGCTGCTGTACATTGAATCAAAGTGCAAACAAACTATTAACGGTAAAATTGCTGTAATGTCAGTAAAACAAGGTGTTAAGTGATTGTCAAAATTAATTTTCTGTAAGGTTGCTTTTGAGTTTTACTGCCATGAGTTTGTTTTTTATTTTTTCCTTTGTTTACAGCCTGCTCCACCAAGAGAAGCACACTTTGTGAGAACTAATGGCAAGGATCCAGAGCTGCTGGAGCCAATTCCCTATGAATTCATGGCATAAGGCACATTTAAAAGAAGTAAATTAAAGATCTGGTTTTGGACAAGCGTATGTGATTGTGGCTGATTCTTTTAGGGTTGTTTTTGTTTGTTTGTTTGTTTTTCTTTTACCAGGTGCTTTAGAAACCTTTTGTTTTACCGAAGTTTGTTTATTCCGTATGCTTTACATTGTATTTTGTCATTTACATTATCTGCAGCTTTTGCTTACTAGTTTAGTCATTCATAGACACCATAAGTCCTGGGAACACTGAAACTTGCTGAAGCTTAGTGATGATCATGAGGCAGTATGAGAGAATGTGGAATATTCCACCAGTAAACTAAGGACATGTGCTAAGAATTGAACGGTATCACTTGAAGGGTTTTATTTGTGGGAAAAGGGATAACAAGCTTCAGATTCCATTGGTAGAAGCTTTTGGTTAAGGGGCCTCAGATTAATGCCAAAGAACTGTGGAAAGAGTTTCTGAAAGCAACCTCTTTGGAAATGGCTGCAGGCAGATTTTAGTGTTTTGCCATTGGAACCTGTGAAGAAAGGGTTTTTAGAACACCCCAGGCCAATAAGCATTCTTATGAAATAATAGTAGTTTACAAATAAGGCTTTACTTCCAAAACCGCCACCTTTGTAATTTGATTTTTATCATTTTAATTGGCTGTCATAGCTGAACATTGCATTGCACATTTATTTCATGTCTGTTGAATCTAAACCTTTTCCTGGATGTTCTGACTTGTTCCTCTCATCCCACTGATCTTTTGTTACTTTCACAAAACCCAGCATTTTAAGTGGAAGAAATCTTCAGCTGCTATTTTTGTGAGTGGTGTTTCAAACTGTGAGGGGTGCTAAAGAAACTACTGAGGGTAATCTGCTTGGTTAGCTTTGAAGGTGCATAAGCTCAAGTTTAACTGTGTTGCAGATATGGATAAGTAATATTTTACCTTTTTAAGTGTGGTGTAAGGCATCACTTAGCTGCCACTAATGTCTACATGTAGAGTGACATTAGGGAAGCTAGTGACCTCAAGCCATTTGTAGGTATTGACCCTTAAAAATTGTTGAATAGGTAGTTGCAGGACAGCTAGTAAATTTGGGAGAGAATGAGGTTTGCTTTTGCCCTTAATTCTGAGGTGCCTTAAGCATAAGTATCAAACTGTACAGGTTGTTTATAGATTGAGGGATTAATGGCTGCTTGCTCTTGCCTACCATTTGATTGTGAGTGTTCCCATTCTCATGGAATGCAGCTTTTGGGTGCTGAATTGATTGTGTGGCTTGGCCTGGTATTTTAAGGGTGACAGGCTTTAGGTACTGGATGCTCAAAGTCTCAGTGAGCAGATGCTATGTTTGAAGTTTCTCCAAGCTTCTATCTCAGAAGATAGGACAGGCTATATCGTCAGAATGGCTTCAGAAATGCCTTGAAGGAAATAGAACAAAGTTCCTCTGTTAGCAGACTGATAGGTGATGCTGATAGTGTCTTTTGACACCGTATGGATTGGACATAAGAGTGCACCACCATCTCTTGAAGGAAGGTCAATGAATCTTAACTTCCATTGTCACAGTTTATGCACTTAGCTTTTATGACCAGGTGGGGTTTTGTTGGAGCAGCTACATCTGTATTCTGAGCCTTAGACCTTTATCTTCTTTGGCTTGCCAGTTTCCACAGCAATTTAAAATCCCTATTTGGCTCACAAGATAAGCATCGTTTTCCGTTAAGAAAGGAGAAATTAAGTGGGAAGCTTCATTGGATACAATCTTAAGTGATGGTGTTTTTACATTTTCTTCGCATGCTTGTGTAAGTTATTTTGATTCCGTGTTTGGTTTGTACTTAACTGTCAGGACTGTAGTGAATTAGCCATAGCATCGTGATGGGATGGTTAACAATAACTGTAAGTGGTAGGGAGTAATAAATTTCTGAATTTATTTTCAACAATTTGTAATAGTAAGACTAGGCAACATCCTGGGATCTCATTTAAGAACTGTGCTTTTGGAGAAGCTGTGCATTACAACAGTTCTCAATCCATTTACTGTCAGTGTTTTTAAAGTCACTTTGCTGACAGTAGATACTCATAAATGTGGAAGTTGTATGTGGGCTGGGAGGAAAAGGAGGGAATGCTTTCCTTAGTCAGGATTCCCAGAAATGACTGAAAATGAAACTGGTTTGGACAGGAAGAGGGTAGCCTTTTGAGTGGGGCTGAGTGTTTGAAAGCAGTCTTGGGTTTATAGATGCTGCCTGTTAGTTGCTCTCAGTGCAGTGGTAGTTTTCCTGGTAGTCTCAAGTCTGCAGCAGCACAACCCAGGTATTTACCAGTCTTGGTACCTGCTATTGAAGTTTACTTCCCATGTGTTCAGGACAGTTGACAAAAGGTAGAGATCCGTGAGTTGAGAAAAGTGGAAGAACTGCCTGTCAGGACACTTCCAGTCATAAAACTAGTGTCTAAATTGAAAAGTGTCTTTCTTGGTAGAATAGTTTTAAGTGTGTGCAGAACTTGCAGAAGATTTTGGAATGAATGATTTTGACAGTTCAGCCTCTGCTCCCTTAGGTGGAGGAAGCATGTTTTCTTAGGGTGTTTGGAGTTGCAGGTTCCTCTCCCCTTGCTCTCGAAGGCGTTACACACACTTAAACCTATTAGCTGTACGCGGTTGTCTACACCCCTGTTCCGAGGCAGTGCCTGGAAAGCAAAACCTTGCTGTGAGCCTGCCAGCTACAGGGAAGGTGTTTTCACACTGTGACAGCTGAATTTTGTTTCATTCCATGATACTTTTGAATTGTGGAGAACTGTTATGAAATGTGCAAAGCTGTAGGTTTCCCATGTAATTGGACACATCTGGAGCTGCTAGGATTCAGGAATCAATTCAAAAGTCAGTTTTGCTGAAATTCAGTATTAATGTTGCCTGTCTTCCAGTCCCCTTCTGATACAGAGGCTTCATTATCCCAGAGCTGGTGCACAGTCTGTCCCTATACAACATGTGAAAGGATAAAGTGCTTATGGATTAGCACAAACTGTTATGCTTCAGTGTAGTGCTTTGTCTCTGTTCCTCGGAGCCCAATTACGAGGTGGGGGCTGAGCTTTCTGCTCCTAACCAGGTTTTACTGCCTTGGACTTTGCAGCTGGTTCCCTGCCAAATACTCTGCCAAGTGTCTCCTGCTGTCTCTTTGAGAAGAAGCAGGGAAGCCCTCTGAGTTGTCAACTTCATCTGTTTTAGCCTATCACTGGCACCAAGACCTGAGGCTTCCTGAGGGCTGTGCAGGCAGTTAGTGCTAATGCGGTGCTTGGCCAGGGAGGTCAGTGAAAGGGCAGAAAGACTGGGGAGGAGGAGCCATGCCTGTGCAGGGGGGCTGCGGGCTGAGGACCCCGGGAGGAAGCAGTTGAAGTGTGCATGCCTGAGCAGAGTGGGGGATGTGCAAGACACCTGCCCCATTCCTTGAGGGAGAAGGCAGGTAAGCAGCTGTGAGAGGATATACGAATAACTGCTTTTGTAATCTGTTGTGTGTATCAGATAGGGCAAACAGTCTTGAGGACAGCTAATCTGAGCCCCAGTTGCTTCAACCTACTGAGCTGCTCTTCCTGCACCAGAGTTAGGTGTTGATGGAGATACAAGAGGGCCCATTGATCCCTGGAAATCACTTCCTTTGCAGGGTGTCCTGCCCGTGTTTCTGTGCTGTCATCTTTGTGCTTGATCATCACTGTTTGCCCTTTGGGGATGCTCTCAGCAGCAGGCCCAGAAGCAGGGAGCTCTTTGAGCTTTGGTGTTAGTGATTACTGCTGCTGCATTCACAACTCGGCACCTGGGAATCAACTGCCTGGAACAGACTCATTTTGGTGGCATTCTTCCAAGGCCAAGCTAAATGTACTCCGATAGCTCCTTTGTAAAGAAATGGATAAAAACAGTCTGTGTTGGCATGGTGAGCAAGGCCAAAGCAAGATTCCATGGCAATGGAAGCAGATGACAACAGCACCAACCTCTGGAAGCCAAAAGCTTTTAGAGATAAAAGAGATCTTGTTTACAGAAATAAAAGGGCTTGTTGGCATGATGGGAAGTAGAAATTCTAGAGGCAATCAGTTTCTCATGTTAAAAGTGGCCGTGATGTTACCTGCGGGAAGCAGGGAGCAGCTTCTCCCCATCCTTGTCCCCGCTGCATCAAGGATTCTTCTCTCAGGAGCACCTTCACTGGTAGAGCAGAGCTGGTAGTATTCCTTGTGAATTTTCGTGTCACTGGAGGGAACTGGAGTGAGGGTGTCTGAAGAAGCACACTGCAGGTCGGTACCTGGACTCTCATGGTTGCGGGGAGAAAGTAAGAGGGAGAAAAGAAGAAAACCATGACTTGTCACTGCATGAATTTTTGGGAGCTGTGCTGAAGGGGAGGGGAAGGTGACTGTGTACAGTCCAAGTGCACAGCTCTGCTGAGGTTCACCTCGGCTGCCCCATGGTATCTGGGACCAGTGCTGCCCTGGGCATCAGCCACGCAGCTCCCACGGTGGCTCCATCCCTGTGTGGTTACAGGCTGTTAAAGCACAGACCATCCAGCTCCTTTCCAGTGCCAGTTTGCTACCCTCCTTGTTTCCTGCTGGCTTGTGTTACATATCTGCCTGATAAAGCACCCCTTTGAAGGGATTATTTTGTTAACACTTGCACACTTGCAAAGCAGCAGCCCGCTGCAGAAGTGGAGTAGCGGGAGCCAGGGCAACAGTTTGCAGAGACGGAAGCATCCATGCTGCTGCTGGCAGGTTTGAGGCTCGTGGTGGAGCACCTCTCTTCTCTGAAACTTTCTTCCACTTTGAAAACCTGAAGGGTCTAATCCAGACTTCCAGGCCCTGTGGACCACTCTGGTTTCAGGACTAGCTGTTGTGTGATCCAGAGTCTGGGATTCAGCACTGGCTATGGAGGGATGTGTCCAGGTGTGGGAGACAGAATAATCTGGAGTATAAGAATAAATCATTTCCTCTCAATCCTGACTCACATCCTCCGCTGCAGGGAGGCTGCAAGAAGCCGCAGCCTGTTGCAGTGGCGGCCGTGCACCCTCGCCGACACGCGAGACTGGTGCCGCGTCCCGCCTGCCCCGGCGAGGGCGGTGCGCGGCGGGGTGCCGCGATGCCCGCCGCAAACCGAGGCGCAGGTGGCACGGCTGGACCGGGCTGTCCCCGCTGGGGGACAGGGGAGGAAGGGGGAGCGGTGCCACGGGGATGCAGCTGGGGAGGGCTGCGGCGGTGGGCGGGACCGCCGAGGGGCGGTCTTGCGCTCGGCGCTGCCGCCGGAGCCTTTAAGAGGCGCCGGTGGCCGCTCGGAGCGGGCGCTGCCGAGCGGGTTGAGCCGACGGGGACCGAGTGGAACCGGGCCGGGCCGGCAGGGGCCGAGCGGAGCCGCCCGGCCGCCCCTCCGATGCGCCTGCCGAGTATGTCCCAGCCCTTCCTACTGGCGCCTACCGCCGAGTGCGCGCCGGGGCTGGCCGGCCCCCAGGTCCGCCTGGCAGTACTGGGTGCCCGCGGTGTCGGCAAGAGCGGTGAGTGCCAGAGGGCTGCCCGTCCGTGCCCCCTCTTCCTTCCCGTGCCCGCCCATCCGTCCCGCCTAACGCGGCCGCTCTGTGTTTCAGCCATGATCGTGCGGTTCCTGACGAAGCGGTTCATCGGGGACTACGAGCCCAACACAGGTGAGGCGGCGGCGGGCGGCGGGTGCGGGGTCCCGGTGCCGCGAGTGGTGCCTGACGCTCTGTGTTCCCCAGGCAGCCTCTACTCCCGGCTGGTCCGGCTGGAGGGTGACCACGTTGCCGTGCAGATCCAGGACACGCCGGGGTGCATCCAGGTACGAACCGCTTTTCTCTGCCACCTGAAGGCTCAGCTTTTGAGTCCCAGTTTTCTCCAAGGCCAGGCTTGGTCTCCCAAGACAGAGCTCCGTCTTCCCTTTGGGCATGTTTAACGGTGCCACCTATGATACAGGCTTTATACTTTCCCTGCCTGATGCCAAATTTGTGCTGCCTATTGTACTGCAGGTGCAGGAGGACTGTGTGCAGGTGCTGGATGCCCTGTCCCGGTGCGTGAAATGGGCAGAGGGCTTCCTCCTGGTCTACTCCATCACAGACTACAGCAGCTACCAGGTAGTCCGTCCCCTCTACCAGTACATACGCAAGGTCCACCCGGATGCCAGGACCCCCATCATTATCGTGGGGAACAAAGCTGACCTCCTCCACGCCCGGCAAGTGCAGGCAAAGGAGGGACTACAGCTGGCAAATGAACTGGGCAGCCTGTTCTTGGAGATCTCCACAAGTGATGACTCCCAGGGCGTCTGCGATGTGTTCCAGTACCTGTGCAAGGAGCTCAGCAAACTGCAGCATGCTGGCAGCACGGATAGAAGGCGGGCGTCCATCATCCCTCGGCCCAAATCTCCCAACATGCAAGATCTAAAGAGACGTTTCAAACAGGCTTTATCTTCCAAAGTCAAATAAACCCCTGTGGTGAGATCCTGTGTGATCCAATAGACCTTATTTTTGTAAACTAGTTAATAAAAATCTTTATTTTTGTACTAACACCAGCAGTATTTAAGTAAGTATGTCAAAGCTTGCGATTATCTTGCCATTCTCTCTTGTTTGACTAGGTGGGTTATTTTTGCATTAGGAAAAAAGCTGCATAGCAACTAAATAGAGGTAGTTGGAGAAGGGGACTTTTGCCAGGAGGGTTTCATTCCATTTCTGTTTTGGGCTGGCGTTTGCTGTTTGGCACTGCTCAAATGACTTTTGGGGGACCTCAGTTTCCTATTTGCAAAATGGGAGTGATAATGATGTAACACTCAGCTGCCTTTACAGAATGTTTGGAAGCCTTTGATGGGAAGCTTGATATGAAGAAGGGAAAAAAAAAGATCTATTAAACATGAGAACAAAACTGTCTGTAAGAGTTCTGATTATCACAGGGTCGCTTTCCTCCCTCAGAACTACTGTTTTGCCTGCACCCGTAACTGCCTAAATGATAATAAGCTGTTGGGAATGAGCTCTGATTTCTGATGTGCTGTGGAGTAATCTATGCCACAGAATTAATCTCTTGAGCCCTCAGTGTTTAACAGGAGGGTTGAGTTCCTCCTACAGATTACCACGGGACAAAGTGCTGAGCAATCCACAGCAGACGAGTGTGTGGGATGGCTGTTGCTTTCTCTGGAGATGTGTGATAGCAAGGACATATGCGTAGGCTTCCTTAACAGAAAATAGCTACTTCTGAAAGGAATCGCATCTCTCTGTTCCCCGGATCAATTTTGTAGCCATTAGAAACAGGTCAGATGTTTTACTCTCATTTAACAGAAGCTCTAAACCCACACTAGAATGATTTCTGTTAACCGCTGGATGTTTGAGCATGGCATGTGGGGTTTGCACTTCAAATGTGCCTCTGAAGTAATGTGCACAGTGTTGGTAAGAAAAATAAAGCTGTGCTCCGTCCTGGGTAGAAAGTGTGGAAGTGGAGTAATCTGTACTGGAGGAACCTTGCTGTTCCCATTCAGGCACAGCTCCAGTAAGGTTTTACTTTGGTTTTAAGCTATCAGGTTAAAAAGACAATTTTCTTTCCTTTTGCTAGGAAGGCAGGTAGCTGCTGCGTAAGTCCCCGTGCTGCAGGGATGCTGCTGCGCCTTGCAGTTAGAGGGGTGTTTCTGATCCCTGGGGCTCGAAGCTTTCTGGAACAGCTCCATTCTTGATCTGCAGATGAAAGTCTCCCTGGTGGTGACAACCGAGGGAAGAGTGACCGAGCAAGTTAAGGGTGATGCCCTGCGAGGAAGCATCAGAGGCCCATGATAGTATTGGGTAGAGGTATGGGATGCTAGCAGGACTGCTCCCCATCCAGGGCCATGTGCACAGCATCAGTTGGGCACAATACCTGTGTAGTATCTCCTTCATGGAAGCCTTGTGCTGCCCTACCAAAGGCAATGGGAAAGCTGAAGGGAGGCAGTTCCTGAGTTGCAGGAACTGAAACTGGGACCTAAACTTTTATTCATGGAAATGCCAAAACGTGGTGATGTCTGGGACAAAACAAAAGACTGCTTAAAACACATTTTAAATAATTCTTTGCTATGAGAGTTGCTCTGCCAGGCCCAGGGTTTTGGGCAGGGAGAGGGGATTGATGGGAATGGACACAAACTTGAGCTCACCACACTGGTCATAAATTCACAGGGAAATCTGAAAGGGAGCTGAAAAATCACAACTGGGATATTTATGCAGCATTTCACTGTCCTGAAATCATGGATAACAAGAGAAATTGCTGCTGCGATAGGGTTTTGGTTGGTTTTTAAACTGTAGCCTTTGTCTTTGGAAATAATAAATCTCAATTCCTTACTCATGTATTCAGTACAGAGTTTCACCAAGCAAGTTGCTAAAGGTATCTAGGTCATACATGGGCACAAAATATGCTAAAAGGACAGGTAATGTACACTGCACCTGCTGCATCTCACCGTGGCCTTTAAAGGCTAGGTGAAAAACAGCATTGGGCACCAACCTCTGGCATAGCAGGAGCTCAGGGCCCTGCTGTGGTGGAGGGGAAGAGGTTGAGCAGGAGCAAGAGGGTAAATACAGTCATTTCCCCCATCGCTGCTATGGGAGGAATCAAAAGAGATGCCCCTTGTTATGTAGGCACCCGCATTTAGGTGGAGGTACAAACCCTCCCATTCTCTCCCCACACTTCCCACGCTGTTGGGCTGGTTCAGCTACATGTGGGAGCAGGATGAGGCCTCTTGAGGATGTAATGAGGAATCTTGCTGTCTAAAGCATGCCCGTGGCAGGGAGGGAGGGTTGCTCTGACCTGCTTCCAGACTAAGGCAGCAGCTGAGCTGGGTCATTCTGGATAACACTTTGGGTACAGGTACATAAATCTAAGCTGTCTGTCAGAATCTGACCCAGTAGCGCAAACTTACCTTACCCAGAAGTCTTCAGCCCATAAAACCCTGAGCTGATGGGCAAAGCACAGAAGGAGCCTGTTGGCTCCCAGCTCATTTTGCCCAAGCACCTTCTTCAGTCCTGGGCGAGCAAAGGAAGAGAAGCATACCAAGGTAGGAAGGAAAAAGCATCTCTCCAGTGCTAGCAGAGGAGCTGCAAAGCCTTGTTTCTCTTGGGCTATGGACACTTACACCCTCCCTATTGTATTCTTGCCATCACCACTCTCTGAGTAGTTCACCCAAAGGCAAGGGTGACTTTAGGAAGATAAGTAGGACATGGCCTGGGTTTTCTCCTTCATCAGAGGAAAATTTGTGTCTGCCTCCTTCCTCCCACCACCTCTGCTGTGAAACAGAATGGCAGCAACTTCCCCTCACAAGACGGGTGAGTGGGTTCTCAGAAGCAGGGATGTGTGTGGCATCACGCACTATTGTGGCTCCTCCTACACCAGCATCTCCTCCCTGTTGTGCTATTTTGTCTAGCTATCTCTGCTGAGATCATCCAGTAGTACTTTAAGACTCAATGAATTTTAAAGTAGCAGCTGCCATCAGCTTGTTCTGCTCTTCACTTCAGGAGCAGCAGATCCGTAAACAGAGATAGGGACGTTTTCTTCAGAAGGCATTTCAGATGTCTTGCTTTCCACCCTGCTCAAGCAGCCTGCACCTAGGCTGCTTCCTCACTGCCTCTTGGCCTGGACATAGCTCTCAGCACGTGTGTTGGTCAGTGATGCAGGTCCATGCTGTATTTTCGTGGTTTGTTTGGATGAAGGACCTTTAGTGAGATAGACCATGGACAAGAAGGACTGCATTCACACCATGGGCAAGAGCTTGATTCCAGCTTCAGAGAGAGAGCAAAAGTGATGGAGGCTTGGATGGACAGACAACTAGAAACAAATCTTCATCTCATGTCTGGACCTACTATAAAACAATTTTAGTCTTGGCAGGCTTGAATAGCTTTTCATGAAGCTGCTGTGTATTTAGGAAGGTCTGGATAGGCCCCGAATAATTCCTTTAGGGAAAGCTGACCTTCTGCAGCAGCTGTTGCACTTGATGCATGACCACTGGTCATTCACACTGGTAAGACAGCAGGATCTCTGCAGTTGCTCCTGAAGTCAAGATCCAAAGCCAATTGTCCTTCTGGGAGCAGTGTGTCCAGGAATGGTGCTGTCTCTGCATCACATGCAATCCTCCAAAGAGTTGTCTTCCTGAGGAACCTTCAGAGTGATGCCCCTGAAAACCTTATTGTGAGTTAGAGCATGGCTCACCAAACAGTATCTCAGCTTGGATGCTGAGTAATGAGTGACAGTTCAGACATTCAGCAAAACCCCACTGATTCTCAAGACTTGCTCTTCCACCGCGCCCCTCTTTCCACCTGTCTGAAAAGGAGAAAGCAATGCCTTTTTATTGGAAATGCTTCTGAGATAGTTGATTTATGAAGTTTTCCTACTACATTCATTGCCGATTCTCCTGACTGAAAGAAGAATGAATACATATTTTGACTTATTATGTATACCACTGAATATAACCAGTTATATACTATCTTCCCACACTACCAAAAGAAAAATTAGGGTATAGAAAATGAGCATCCATTTCACTGCCCTGTGATATTTGATTTACAACTGAAAAGCTGTGTAGTAAAGTTCGCATAAGGATTGTAGAGCTCCGTAGATGTTACAGCTGCTGTTTTCAAAAATGCACTTGGTTGTTGCTATCCATGTTTTCCTTTCTTGCCCTAAAATAACCACCCACAGGAGAAATCCTCACTCAGACGCCCTCATGAAGTGAACTGCTGTGTATAGGGGGCTGCATTTGCCCCATGCCTCGTCCTTTGGGCTTTGCTGGGCAAAGGCATCTGCCCATGTGCTGGGGCTCGCTGGTCACGGTTCAGCAGACTGTATTTTGCTCTTGATCTGTGAGCAACATCACTATTAAAATGTATCCAGGAAATTGCGCAAGTGTATTTGTCGACCTGCATTACTGGGAAGCAGTCATTAATTCTTAAAGCTGGGATATTTTTCTGCTAAGGTATTTGGCTCTGTCCCCATCACTAAAAACATCCTCTCCTCAGGTTTCAAACGGGCCTTGTAAACATTTCGTTGTAATTCCCCCCCTCAGGACCATAAGCCAATATCAGCAAATATTGTTTCTGGGAGCAGCTCTGGGAAGAGGGGACTGAACTCCCCCTGGCCAGGGCAGCGAAGTGAATCACATCCTCAGGTCCTGCAGCTGATACTTCCTCCTTCCCTCCTGCAAACAAACCCCAGCGCAGGCAAAGTGATGTGCCTGTTGTCTGGGGCTCGCAGCCTGGCCCTCCCAGGACCCTTTGAGAACACAGGCATTCTCAGCAAGCCAACCTCCCACTGCTGCAGTTTCTTTTGATATTAAGAAGTCTAAAGGTCTCTTCAACCTCTGGAGACAGAATTGGCAGAACCCCAAGGAGTGCAGACATCATGGAGAAACCACAGTGACAGCAGCCCCATAGGATCTGAAGCAGCTGAAGAGGTGTTACCTACCTGTAATGCAACAGCAGCCAATAAATACGGATGCCATTAGGCTGATTTGGGTGCAAATAGATGGGCTGCACTGAGCTGGTGGGTAGGAAAAGGCCTGGCTGTCACCCACCATGCCCAGCACCAGGGAGAGTCAGCTACCCCCAGGGGTTAGCCCTGAATCCTGCCCAGTCCCCTCACCAGAACTGAGACATCTCAGCTGCCCCTGGGCAAAGCGTCCTCTACAGTACATGAGGGGCAGGAGGCACATCAACCATTTCACTCCTCCACAGGGAAGAACCACCCCACACGAAGCCCCCATCTCAGGCAGAAGTCTGTGCGTTGGGAAAAAGCTGACCCAGGCTTTAGACATGAAGTAGCCACTCCATCAGTACAGGCAGGGGAGATATTTGAGGATTTTATATTGGAACTATGGGGGTTTTACCTTTCTTTCACCCCTCCATGTCTCAGACAACTTATAGAGGCTAAACCGGAGGGCTTTGTTTGGGTTTATTGCATTCCTCAAGGTGTCCAGTATCCCATTTGAGTGGCAATGTCCCTACAGATTAAAGATGCTTAAAACACAGCATTGGTCAAGAGGGAATTTTCCATCTGTCCAAGTGCTGCCTGTTAAAAGACCTCCTAATGGACCATTTTGTGGCTGTTGCACAACAAGTCTTTGACTGTTATTTACAATGTGCAGATGAGCTACATCACCTGCTCTGTAATAGGGGCTCCCCATCCCTTGGCCACCCACAGTGGGGAAAGAAGCCATATCATATTAAGGAGACCCTCAAGAAAGCACTGGTGCTTCTGGAGTTAGCACAAGCAGGTGGGTTTGATTCCATTTTCCTTTCAACAGCAAGTGATTTGCTCTTAAAAAGGTATATAAAATGTCATATCTGGAGGTTTATGTAGTTTTCAGGCACATAGCAAATGGATGCGGATGAAGTGTGATTTCTGAGTTCCTTTAGTGTTTAAATAAGAAGATATAAACATAGTAGAGGTAGTCTGAGTCTTACATGCCTATCTCATGCCTATCATTTTGGCATAGAAGAGAACCTACCTAGAATGAAAGGCTATTGCTAGGAGCAAGAGTTCTGTGCTAATTCAGGCTCATGCCTTGATGATCGAATATGCATTTGATTGTTGAGGTGACGGCTAATTTTAGCTCTGTTTTTGAATAATGGAATAGTGTTATTAGTCTGATGTGAAACTGTCCATATTTGTTATGCAAAATTGCCCTCCCAGTAGTGAAGTGGCCTATTTGATTCTGCCTAGCTAGTAAAGCACAGTGCATTATAAATATGCATGCAATTAGTCTAATTTGAGTGAACAAAGAGGTAGTGCCTAATACAGCTGAAATTCCATGAACTGATGCATTAGGTGCAATGAATTATTTTTCCTGGCTTTTGATCGTTTTGGGGATTTCTGAGCAAGCTTGCTTAGAAGATATTACAGTACATTTGTCTTTGTTAATGAGATGTTCACATACAAAGTTGATAAAATATAAGCAAGATTTGAAGCAGAACTGAGTTATTTTCATGTGGGAAATGAGGTCTCTTTCTGCCTGCTAATTGTCCCGAGATTATCCAGGTCTACATGAAATAGTCTTCAGTCCTGGGTATCTTCTGGGCCTTCTGGAATATTCAGACAACCTAATGACAGTTTTTCACCTTTTATTCTTTTTTGTTCTTCCCTGCAGTTCAAAATATCCAAAATTATTTGAGAGCTGAGTTTGAGGTCACAAAAGTGGTGTTTTTATAACAAACCTCTCCTAAGATACTCCCTTGCCAGACTACTCAAACCCATGTCCCTCAGCATTTCCTTGCAGCTCATGCTCTCGAGGACATGGACCATCTTGACAGCACTCCAATGGACTTCCTCCAGTTTCCCAATAATATCTTGAAATGAGTGTCCCAACATGGGACAACACTTCTGAGGTAACCTTACCAACAGTAGGCAGAAAGGGAATAGCAACTACCCTCTAGACCAGCCAGTCTCACCTCTGTGCCTGGCAAAGTCTTGGAGCAGATTCTCCTGGAAGGCATGCTGAGGCACATGAAAAACAACAAGGT